>JAOXYA010003792.1:0-14461 GCA_028565675.1 Sorex palustris | reverse complement strand
AGCGGGGCGCAGGCAGAGGGGCGGGGCCGGCAGCAGGGGAGGGGCCGGGGCGTGGGCGGAGGGGGCCGGTGGCAGGGGCGGAGCGCGGGTGGAGGGGCGGAGCCGGAGGCAGGGGCGGGGTCAGGGCGGGGCGCGGACGAAGGGGCGGAGCCTGATGTGGGGCGGGGCCGGGGCGGGGCCAGGGCGGAGGGGCGAGGCCTGGCAAGGCACGGGTAGAGGGGCAGGCAACAGGCCGAGGCGCCCCTCCGTGACCCACCCTTCCCGCAGGTCATCGAGTGCATCACGCAGGGCCGCGTGCTGGAGCGGCCGCGCGTGTGCCCCAAGGAGGTGTACGACGTGATGCTGGGGTGCTGGCAGCGGGAGCCGCAGCAGCGTCTCAACATCAAGGAGATCTACAAGATCCTGCAGGCGCTGGGCAAGGCCGCGCCCGTCTACCTGGACATCCTGGGCTAGCGGCGGCCGCCCGGCCTCGGCGTCCACGACGAACATCTCCACATGAACTAAGTGCCTGCTACACTGACCACACTGAAAAAGAAAAAAGACAAAAAAAAGGAAGCGCCCCGGCGCCGGCATCGGGCATATCCGTCCCCATATATATATTTATATATCTAAGTATCTAGCTGCACCCGCGCTGCTGCGGGACCCACGCCCACGGCTCTGTGGGGGCCGGAGGGGCCCCCGGAAGCGTCGCCCGGAGAAATGGGCATCCGGAAGCGTCACCGCGGAGGACCGGGCACCCAGAAGTATCTGCACGCCGGCACCCCGGGGGCTCCCACGTGCAGGAGAGCACGCTGGCCTCGCCTCTCTGGGTCCACTCCGCACCTCCCGGGCCCTGCGCCCCAGAACGTTCTCTTACCTCCACTCTGGAAGGAGTCGGGACCTTTTCAGGGAGTCCGTCCCGGCCGGCACCCCCGCCGGGGTGGTGGGGGCAAGCGTAAGCCACGCGGGGACCCCACGCCCCCTCACCCAGGACTGGACATTCCGGGCTGGAAGTTGCGCAGAGGACCCCGCACCCCCATGGCCGCAGTCAGCCTTAGTGGGGCCGGGGCACCCTGGGGGGGGGGAAGCAGCAGTGTCCACCCCAAGCACAGACCAAGCTCACGGACTGGACCCCGCAGGCCGGGGCGCGGGGGGCGTTGCCCCTCGGCTCTTTCTTCACAGATGGAATCTTTTTGCTTGCCTAGAGCAGAGCCATGCGGGCGGGGGCTCCCGGGACCCCCAGTTCCCGCCGCCCACCCGGAAGGGGGGAGCAGGAGGCCTCGTCCCTGTGCCCACCAGACCCTCAAATAGACGCGGTGTGGCACCACAGTCTTGCTGTCTGTTTGTAGAACCTTCGAGTTGCCCAGTGTGAGCTGCAGCCGGGCCTGGGTGGCCCTGGGCAGGTGACCAGGGCAGAGCCGGGCACAGAGCGCGGGAATCGGACGGGGGCACCTCCTGGGCGGGGACAGGCGAAGAAGATGGCCTGTCTCAGTGTCCCCAGCCGTGGGTTACAGGGGACCGGCCCCCAGCAGAAGGTACCCCTCCATGGAGCTTCCTGGATTGCCCTTGGAAGGCCTCTGCTATGCCCACTTGGCCCTGCCCTCCCCCTGCTCCACAGCCCCGCATCAGGGGCTGCCAGGGCACTCGGTCCCCAGTCTTGTCCGGCCGGACCCCGGAATCCGCTCGAGCAGGCCTTCCCGGTGCCAGGACGCAGGGTCCACCTCCAGCGGGGTGTGGAGCCTGCGGGACCCTTACCCCCTTCTGCAGACCCTGGGGCACTCTCAGGCACCGCCTGACGCCAGGTAGGGGCAGGACAGGGGCAGGAGATGCTGACCCCTCACTCCGCGCCCAGCGGCAGTGCGACCCTCCCGAGGGCTGCTCCCAGCACGCTGGGGAACGCGAGGGGCGCCACGCCGACCCCATTCTGCACCCCTGGGGGCTTGGCGTTTGCGGACAGAGCTGGGGGCTCCCCGCAGCTCTCCTGGTCCCGCCCTCGCGCAGGTAAACAGCCTGCGCGGGGTGGGCGTGGGCGAGGTCAGCTGACCCGAGAGCCGGAAGGGGCCGGGTCAGGACCCCCGAGCCCCGTGAGCAGCTGGAAGTGGCCACGGTGCCTTGAAGGTACGAGGTGTCCTGGGGGACGGGGGTCACGTGTGTCCGGGGCCGCCTCCAAGACCGCTGTTCCCGGGAGAGAACCGGGGCAGCAGCTCCTATGTGTCCCGGATCCCTTTAGGTGCCCACGGCTTCGCTGGTGGGCCTTACGGTCACTGTGAAGCGCCTGTGTGTCCCCATCACGGCCAGGCAGGGGCCTGTGATTCAGGGCCTCAAACAGCCTGGCCAGCCCGCACCCTTGGCGCCACATAAACACCTCTGGGCAGGTACACCTGGACGGGCTTCACTTGGGAAGGAGAGGCCCAGAGAAGAGCTCCCCTCCCCTCTCCCCTCCCTCTCCTCTCCCCCTCCTCGTCTCCCGTCCCTCCCCTCCCCTCTCTAACTCTTCCCTCTTCTCTCGCCCCTCCCGGTCTCTGACTCCCCCTTCTTTCTGCCTCCCTGGGCCTTGCTCAGCTGGGAGAGGGCCTGAGGTGTGTCCCAGGGCTGCTCTGCTATGAGCCTCGGGCAGTCCCCTCTATGCAGCCCGGGGAGTGCCAGGGGAGTTTCTGCCCTTACCCACTCCCTCCTCCCCCCATCACAGGCACTCAGCCACCAGGGGCCCAGAAGGTAGGGCTGGGGTCAGGCTCTGCTGGACTCACACTGGTTCCCCAGGGGCTGCAGCTCAGTGAGGCTGCGGGGCTGTCCTGCCCCACAAGTGCAGGCATGGGGTGGGTTGGGCAATGGCCCAAAGTTGGCCACAACCAACCCACACCTGTGCGGACAGACTCAGCTCAGGACAGGACGCCAGCTCCCACCCCTGCTTCTCTGGGCTGTGGGCAGGCACAGCGGGCCTTTCAGCCCCCACTGGCAGCTCTCTGTGCCTCAGGACCCCCAGCAGCCCACAGAGAGCAGCTCCTGGGGCTGCCCCTTTCACTGGGCTCAGCTGCTCTCTCCAGAGGCTTTCGCAACGGGTTTGGTCACTATCCCCCGCGTGTCTGTGAAATGCCAGGGAAGGGCCCTGCTCCCCTTCACTGCCCTTCGGAGCATCTGCGAGGCTGTGGCCTGAGAAGAATAGGGGAGAAAGGGAGAGACAGGAATAGAGGAGAGAGGGAGAAAGAGGAGGGAGGTGAGGAAGAGGGGAGGTCACTGCTGTCCCCCCACCCCCCACTTTCTCCAGTCCCTGGACCCAGCGATTAGCAGCCTTAGCTTCTGTCCCTGCTTCTGTTCCTGAGCCCCCGGGCCACGACCGCTCCCTCCCCTCCTGTCTGTCTCTGCTCCCTCTCCGAGTTCCTCTGAAACTACATGTCGGCCATGTGTTCAGGGGGAAGTTAGGGCAGGGCCCACACGTGTGCTGGCACATGCTGATGTGTGGGCGTGCAAGTGCTAATCCATGCTAGCATGCAATTGCGGGCACGTGCTAACACGTGGGCATGCATGCGCTGGCATGCTGACAGGTCGATGCACACTGGCAGCACTGCCTCGTGGCCAGGCGGGGAGAGTCTGTCTCAGTAATGCCAGTGTGGCAGCACTTGGACATAGTGTTGAGCCTGACCCCAAGAGCCAACGGTCCGGATCCCTGGGCCCAAGCCTGGTTCCTCAGCTCGGGTCATCAGCTCTTGGACTCACACTGGGGAGTGGGGGGAGTGGGGGAGTGGGACCCACCTACCCCAGCCCTGCCCAGTGTCTGTGAAACATGGACAAACTTGTGTGCATGAGAGCAGACGGGTGGAAAGTGGGGTGCAGGGCCTCACGGAGTGAGGGCACGGGCTTGGGGCTCCGCTTTCTCTCGGAGGAACCTTGAGGAAAGTACTTGCTCTTCCATCTTCAAGAGGGGCGCTAATGACCCCTGACCCCAGCCTGCCCTGGAGGATGCTCAGAGTCCCAGTGCTGTGGGCTACGGGTGGCTGGGACTCCCCAGGATCCTCGTGAGCCACAGCCCCCTCGGGGGGACAGGCTCTTGGGGTGCTGGGTCTCCCCCAAACCCCGTGGCAATCTGGCTTCCGGACTCAGGTGTTTGCAGAACCTTTGCCAGGAGAGAGGAGGAGGAGGGCGGCTGGACGGTGAGAAAGGCATGCACTGCCCGGTTATGGTGTGCAGGGGGCGGTCGGCAGGACTCCAGCGACCTACCCCGGGCACACCCTTGCAGTTAGGGTGGCATTCACGGCATTCAGAGCTGCCACTCAAGCAGCGACTTGGTGACTATGGAAACGGCCATCCGGGATGTTAGCGGAACAGCGGGGACGCGTTTCAACGCTTTGCTTTCCTCTCCGGTTCCGTCTCTTTGAGAGTTTAGTTTTTCTTGGGGCCTGCTGGGACGGATCCTTTCCAAGGCTAGGCAAGATTGATGACGGTTCCTTCTCAGAGCAGAGGCGCTGGCGGCCGTCGAGAGTGGCCTGTGGGAATGCGCCGTGACGTGCTGTGCCGAGCCTGTGAGGGGGCCGCCATCAGTGGCTCCGGGGCGTTGCCAACCTGGAATGGCAAGAAAACCCACGAGGTGGGGAAAGTGCTTGCTCTGGAGCGCAGCGCCCCCTGCTCGCTCTAAATGGATTCACGGGCTGGCCCTGCGCATGCATGGGCGTGCGTGTGGGTGCGTGTGGGCGTGCGTGTGTGGGTGTGTGCGTGTGTGCAGGCTTGTGTAGACGTATGCGGACATGCGTGTGCGCCCACGCGTGCGTGCGTGGGCGGGCATGCACTTGCGTGCACATGTGGGTGTGGTGTGCATGCGTGGGCGTGTGTGGGCGTGTGCACGCACATGTGTGTGTGCGCGCTGTCACGAAGTCATGGTTGGTGTGCTGAAATGTAAATGTTTTGCTTTTTTTTTTCTTGAGTGAAGTTGAGTGAGAGGAGTTGAGGGGCCCGGGTGTCCATCTGGGGAGTGGAGGGACCTGGGTGTCCGTCTGGAGTGATAGGCGCGTGTTTCTCTCCCAAACCTTCAGTCAGAGCATGTGGGGTTGCATCTGTGCCTGCAATAGTCGTTGGAGACTCAGAATTGTGTCTCTGCAGAGGGGCGGCGTGCCCGGTCCCGGCTCCTCTCCGGAACTGGTCGCAGGTACCGATGGGCAGAGTCGGGGCAGGGGCTGCGTGAGCCAGTCTGTAGGATGGTGGCGCACGAACTTGCCCACGGAAAGGTGGGGTTCCTTCAGTCCTGCACGGGACCCAGTCCCTCTGTCTTCCCCGGTTGGCCTGCAGCAGTGCTCCTCCCGCCCTTCCATCCGCGCGGCACCTTTTCAGCACCAGGGACAGCGCCCGCTCCCTGTCCTGCTCACTAGCAGGGTCCAGATGCCCCTGGCCTGTCTCCCTGCGCATGGGCGTGCTGACATCTTTGTCCCCAAGCCTAGTGGCTGTTTTTGTCCCCTGCTGAGCCTGCCGAGGAGCAGTGGTGGTTGGACACACAGCTTGGGCTCCAAGAAAGACAGACGTGAGGTGGGCGGACGGGATACGTCCTCCACAGGCCCCAGTGTCCACCTCTGCGTGTTGGCTGGTGTGGAGTATGCGCGGGGCGCCGGGCATGGCAGAGAGGAACCATCCAGAGACCTCTGTGGGCTGCGGGTGGAGGGCCCACCGCCGCTGTCCACTGTGAGCGCCGTGTGGCCACTCACTGTGCCTTAACCCCCCACAGCCTCCTTGGCCCAGACACAAGGGTGCGCCGACAGAGACGCGAAGCACACGGTCACTTTGCGGGGCGAAGGCCAGTTGTCAGAATAGCACAATAGCACAGCGGCCCCCCTTCTTCCTGGAGTCCCCCCTTATTCTTCACCCTCGGCAGCCCCTCCTGCGCCCCCTGCCTTCCCTGCTTTATTCCCAGCCCTGTCTCCTCCCCTGGGTTCATCCAGCAGCCTCTGAACCACCCATTGGCCATCCTGACTCATGCCCTCATCACCGCTTTTCCAGGTGGACAGACGAGGTGGCCGGGCGGGTTCAGAGACACAAACCCAGGGGACCAGAGACCTCCAACCCCACCCTCCTCACTGCTCCTTTTCGGGTGCTCTCTGCAGAAAAGGCGCCCTAAATCACTGGGGTTCCACAGGCCCCCCAGAGCAGAGGGGTTTTGTGCTGATGCGACTCAGTTTAGAAAGACCGAAGGTGCTAGGCTCGGGGGAGGGAGAGCAAGCCCCAGGCAGGCAGGCTGGGGCGTCTGAGAGCCGGGGCAGGCCTTGGGAGGCAAAGCAACTCTTCACAGACTCTGGGATGAGGCCGAGGGCAGGCACTAGTGAAGAGACTCCTGACAAGGGTCTTGGTACCTTTCCAGAGGATTCCACAAACTCTTCAGGGGCGTACCTGGCCGTCTGCCTTCCGGGAGGCAAGCCCCATGCCGTGTCTGGGCCCCACCAACACCAAAGTCTAGCGTTTCCTGCTCGCGGCCGACGCCAGCTGGCCGGAGCGGCCCGGCCCCCACCCCGTGCAGGGAAGGGGCGCGCTTTCAGGCAAAGTGTCCTTTAAACATCCAGTCTAACTGGACGTACTTAACGATTCATAGTTTTTTCCCCTTTTCTTTGCACGAACGGCTTTGTACAGCCTGGTCTAAAG
Source organism: Sorex palustris (assembly GCA_028565675.1). Classification (NCBI taxonomy): domain Eukaryota; kingdom Metazoa; phylum Chordata; class Mammalia; order Eulipotyphla; family Soricidae; genus Sorex; species Sorex palustris. The sequence continues at coordinate 7,867 of JAOXYA010003792.1, read as the reverse complement.
CAGGACAAAATTTGTATTAAGCCAAGTGCGACTTGACACGATCTGATCTCCAGGGGAGCCAAGGCTCGGTGGCTGATCTCCTTCCCCCTGGACATTCCTCATCCCCTCATCTGGGGACAGATGTCCTGCAGAGACTCCTGGCGCCTGGGAAGCAGCCTGCTCTGACGTGCTGCTTGGGTGGAAGGATGCTCTCAGCAGCCCGCCTTCACAGGGTGGACTGTGGCTGCCACCGTGGCTGGTTCCCATGCCGCCCCTCTTGCTTTCTGCATTAATCGTGTGTCTAGTGAGTCACCTGTCTCTGTGCTTCCCGAGCTCTGTCGGAATCAGCCAGTGGGATGGCATACCACGTGGGGTGGCACACAGCCATGTGGGAGTACATGGGTGTCTGTGCCACGCCCATCTGGGGGTCCTCTGGGGAGGTGGAGCCATGGGCTTGTGTTGCGGGCATCATTTGCGGTGGGCCAGGCGCCTCGGCACCTGCAGAATGGAGGCACACTCCAGCCGCTGCGCTGTCCTGGGGGGGGGCACTTAGAGGCCTCTGTTCACTCGCCAGCTCATGTGCCCCAAAGCTGCTGACATACATGGGTGACCCAGGTTTGACCGTTTCTTTGCGGTGCTGTTTCCTTCCTCTTTCCCTTGAGGACACGTAGGGCCACAGGCCAGGCCACGTGCATGGATCACCTCGAAAGCGAAGAGGAGTGGGGTGACGTTAAAACGCCACTGCCACGGGCCTTGAAGTGGAATTCGTGGGTGAGGGCGAGGCTGTGTTGTCTGTGGCCACTGAAGGGCCTGCTGGCAAAACGAGTGTCCTCTCTCCCACCCCCTCCCTGCCTCCCCCAGCCTCAGACGCAAACAGAAGATTATTTTTTTAGATTGTATTAATAATTTATGTTTAATACGAGAAGGCTGACGTCACGGTGTCACCAAAGGCCATTTCTGTCACTGCGCATGCTCGCTCGGCCCCGCCCCATCCTCACCTCATGCTCCATTACCCCATCGGCTGCCACGGGGCGGGCAGTCCCTGTAGGGGCGGGACCACGACACTGACAGCCGCCCGTGGCTCACCCTGAGGAGACCCACCTCTTCCGCTGCTTTTGGCTGAAAGACATTTCGTGCATATATATGTGTGTGTATGTATGGGCCTCGGTATGTATATACACATGTACATGTATATATGTAGATGCCCATTGCCCATATGAATCTATCACGTGTGACGGCTGTAAATACTCCCGGGTCACGTGTCCATGTGCCTCCCGCCGTCACCGCTGCGGTGTTATGTCAGCTCCATGGATTGACCGCCAACTCCATTTATCGATCGATGCAATTGTGTGTAACCTGTACCTTCCCGACATAGCTCCCGTAGGGTCTGTTCACAAATAAAGTCTAAGACACCAACGCCTTATCTGCATTCATTATTCGGGCGGGGAAGGCGCGCTGTGCTCTGCGGTGGGGGTCCCATACCTGCAGGGATGATGCGGTCCAGGGCACTCACAGGGGGCCGAGTCCCCAAGCACAGGCTCCCTGGTGATCAGCCACTTCCTGCTTCTCCGCGATGGTTCTGCCCAAGGGCGTTTTGTTGTTGTTGTTTTTGGGGTCACGGCAATGCTCAGGGTGGCTCTGTGCGCAGGGATCACTCCTGGTGCGCTCAGGGATCCTATGGGATGCTGGGAATCAAATCCGGATTGGCAGCATGCAAGGCCAGCACCTTCCCCACTGTCCTGTGGTTCTTGCCCCAGCTGTGAGCTTACTCAGTCGCCCTTTTTGGCTGTGGCATCCCTTCCCCCACGCTCACCTTGTCCTCCGTGGGCAGGGCCGGGGGAGGGGCCTTTCTCTTCTCCATTCCCTCCCCCACCTTGCCCTCTCTGCTGAGTTTCCCTAGGGAAATGCCCTTGGGTACTACGGGCCTTTCTTTGAGGAGCCCCGACAGCTGTGTCCCCTTGAGGGACAGGAGAATCCGGGAGACCCAAGTCGCATGTCCTATCTTCTGCTCACCACCCCATGCCAGAACCCCATCTCTGCTCTGGTTGTGGTGTGCAGGGGCCCACAGTGAGGGGATGAGGCCAAGGGCATGTGTATGGGTGGTGGCCGAGGCTTCCCCTCCGAGTTGAAAGAGGAGGCACGGGGGATGTTGGACAGGCTCCCCAGCCCGGTTGGCCGGAACTGGATTTTTCAGACTTAAGAGCTGGTTTCAGAAGCATTGGACCCCTGGAGAGGCCATGGGGGCTGCATCTTTGGGGTCCCCCTGACCCGCCACTTTCCCAGCCATGGCGCCTGCGAATAGCCAAGCTGCGGAGGGAAGGGGGGTGACCCTTGGCACAGGTCAGAGTCACCCAGGGAGGGGTGCTAAGGCCCGAGGCCCCTGATCCTGGATGTTTCTGTGCTGACCTGCTCCAGGGCACCCTCTTCCCTCCCTGAGCCTGGGAGCTCCTGTGTGTGGAGGGGTCACGTCTTTTACACTTTTTGGGGAGGGGTTCTTTCTAGTGATGCTCGGGACTGAAAGTCAGTGTCAGTGACCCCAGACCCCACTGAGGTGCAGTTTGGCCTGGAGGTGCCAGGGACTGAGATCAAGCGAGGCCCACATGTCCCAGGCCAGCCTCTGAGCTGTCACCTCATGCCCCCCATCTGCTCTTTGGAGCACCCCCTCGCCCCCACAATCACATACCATCTGGCATTTATTTCAGAAGAAGAAGTTGGGTCAGGTCTGGCTCCCTGGCAGGGCAGTCCCTGGTCCATAGAACCTGTTTTGCAGAGGAGGCCTGTGCTGGGGGCAGTGCACTGCACTCCTGCTGCTTGTATTAAAGACTGGAAGTGCCCGGCAGTCCCCAGGGACAGCTCAGAGGGGCTCGGACTGGGGATGTTGGCATGCAGGTGTGGGGGAGGGGATTTGGGCTGCCGTGTGGGGTGCATCTGAGCATTGCAGGGCACAGTGGGGTCCCTCATGGGGCCAGGCCTTGTCCAGTTCCCTGTGGGGCCCAAGCATCACTGCACCCAGCAGGGCAGATCCTGGTACAGCCTCTAGTGTAGCAGCTGGGAGCACTGAGGTGAGGGAGAGAGCAACTGGGGAGGTGGGCCTCCAGGGCGGGGCCATGGTGGGGAGCTTGGGAGGAGGTATCCTCTGAGAGAAGGGGGCTCTGGAGGAGGTGAGGCTCCCTCTCGGGCAGCCTGAGCTACTCCCAACAGGGGCCATCATGGCCGTGGCTTGCCACTGAAGTCACCTGTGGCTGTTCTAGTGAGTTCCATGCCACGTGCTCTGCCCACCTGACCCCGTGTTCGAGCTCCTCAGCCCCCGGGCCTCGGCGGCCTGTCTACAGCAGCTGGTTTCATACTCATATTGGGGCCAGGGGGTGCTCCGCTCCGGGGAGCCCAGGGGCCTCTTCGGCCACACTAGGCCACCAGGGCTGAACAGTTCAATGATTTGAGCCGGTGGTTATCGGGCCACCAGGGCCACACGTTGGTAGTGCCTGGAGACAGGGCATGTGGGTGCCCTCTGGTCCCTGCTGGGTCAGCGTCCCAGCCCTGAGACCCGTCCCCAGTCCTGTCACCCTCTCTACTCCCCCCTGCACCAGAAAGAAGCACCTGCAGGGGGTGGGAGTCTCCTCTCCCAGGGAGGCTTTGTCCAGGCGCATGGCTGGGTTAGAGCTGGGGTCCATCTGCCTCCTGTGTGGGAGCAGCTGTCTCCAGCTGCAGATGGGGAGCAAGGAGAACAGCTCGTCATGGAGCTGACTCCTGGGGCCTTTGAGACGGGAGTCTGGATCATCCCAGGCCCTCCCATCCCACCTGCCTCAAGAAAGCCCATGCTCTGTGACAAGAGCCACTGTGGGCAGGAAGGCCAGGCCCTGCTCCCACACCCTGGGGACTGACACAGGCCCCAGCACTGTCCCTGAGAGTCCCCACTTAACCAAGTCTGTGGTGGGAACCTGTTGTTCCCCAGTAGGGCTGATCTTCAGGTTGATGGAGCCGGTTTGCTCCTGCCACTGACACCCAGAGCCATGTGACAGCACATGCGTTTTTGGCGCTGCCATATATGGCGCCACCACACACCTTCTTCCCATCAGCACGCCTCTTTATTGGCATGGTGGCCTTCGGGGACGTCCTTCTCCTGTCTCCTCCTGACCCCTCCTGAGCCCAGCGACAGATTCTCTGGTGGGAGCAGTCACAGATCCTTGCAGTCTGAAACCAGGGGAAGGGCTGACCAGAACCGACTCTAGGTCAGGGAGGTTGGGCCCTGGAGGCGGCAGTGGGCAGAGAATATAGTCACAGCTGTCCTGGACACAAGTCACTACTGCAGGGGACAGCAACTCTGGGCAGTCTGGACTGTACCCGCTGAGAGTCAGGAGGCTCTAAGGCTGGGGATGGCAAAAATGGCCTCCGAGTATTCTCAGCTCCAGGAAGGGGTTTCAGGGCCCCAGCACTGTCTGGTCCAGGGTCAGATTCCCCCTGATGTGGGTTGGTGCCAGACTGAGTTGTGGAAGTTTAGCTTCATCCTTGGCCCCCGTCCACTAAGTGCCAGTAGAAACACTCCCATTGGGAATCAGCGTTGGGGATTGGTGTCCCCCAACATGGCCACACACCCTTAGTGCATGGGAGGAAAGCATTGCTCCAGGGCTGAGAATCACCCTCAGCAGGGGTGACTCTGGGCTGTGCACTAAGCTCTGGGGCTGCTAGGTGGCTTAACTCATGATGCCACACATCTACTGTCCATCTATCTATCCACTGTCCATCATCCATCCACCATCTACCATCTATTCATCATCCATCGTCCATCCGTCATCTACTCTCTGTCATCTATCCACAGTCCATCTATCCACCCACCCATAGCTATCTGCCTCCCGTTCATCCACTCACCACCATCCATCTTTCCATTACTCCATTTCCATGTTTCCACTCTTCGTCCTCCATTTGTCTCCCAGCTCCTTCATTCATCCACCCACCCACTCACCTATCCCCCACCCATCCATCCACCCAGACCATCCACCCAGACCATCCATCTAGTCACCCATCCATCTACCTATGCATCCATGCATCCTCCATCTACTCACCCATCTATCCACCCATCCATCCACCTACCCACACACCCATTCATCCATTCAGTCATCCTCCTCTCCCTCTCTCCCGTCCTCCCTCCCTCCCTCCCTCCCTTCCTTCCTTCCTTCCTTCTTTCCTCCCCTCCTCCCCCTCCATCCATTTATTCCTCCTCATTCACTTCTTAACACCCACTCATCCATCTATCCACCCACCTATTACCCATCTATCACCCATCCATCCACCCACCCACCATCCATTCACTCACCCACCATCTATTCACCATCTATCCACCCACTAATGTTTCCAGCTCCCTATTCCTTCATCCCTTGGAGAAGCTTGGAGCAGTGCTGGTGCTTATAAATGACTCAGGGCATGCTCTGTGGGAAGAGACGCTCTCCCTGCCCTTGGCAGAGCAGGAGCAGAAGAGGGAAGGTCCCAGCTGCGACCCACAAGAAGCAGGGCTGCGCCAAGGAGCAGACGCCGGGGTGCGAGCCGTCTGTGCGTGGCTGCTCGGAGTCGCATCCTCCCGAGCTCCCGGATCCGGTGGGAGAATGTCATTTTCATTTCGTTCCCACCACCGCCTCTGTCTCTGTTCCCGCTCTGGCTCTTTACCACGGCTTTGAAATCGAGAAAGACACTTTGGAATTCAATTAGCCACATAGTTGCCACAGCAACGAAAACATATAAACTTAAATGATTTATACGCACAGACAACCCTTCAGAAAGGAATAAATGTAATCCCGCAGCTGGGAATGAAATGGATTGTACAATAAGAAAATCATATCCTCGTCTGCCCCCCTGAGAGCCCGCGGGCGCAAGTGCGCACTTGGTGACACAGGGACAGAGGAGGAGGCAGTGAGGTGAGGGCTGGCCTGCCTCCACACCCCAAGCGCTGGCTCCTACGGAGGGGGATTCCTCCTTAGGGTCTCAGAGTGCTCAAACCCACCCCCACGCACACACAAAGCACCTTCTAAGCCAGGCAGACATGTCCCTCCTGGGAAGAGCCGCACCCCGGCGTACCCTGACTCTGGACACGTATTAGCACGGGCTGCTTGGGAGGTTCATCGCGCCTAGTTCCTGCAGTCCGAGGAAGTTGATTTCCCCGAGACAGCGGGTGGAGGTGAATGTAAGGAAAACAGGCGCTGTCTTGAAGCAGTTGTTATTTTTCATCTCTTTCCCACATTGTCTATATGTTGGCCCTTGGGAATGACCCAGAACGGGGTTCTGAATGTTCTCTTGCACGCTCCACTGCACCGCCAAGCCGTGTGTGTGTGTGTGTGTGTGTGTGTGCGCGTGCGCGTGCACGTACACGATCTGCTTGCGCATCCAGCGACTACAGCACGCCTCTCCACCCATTTATATTCACAGCTAATAAAGCACGATTATTTTGTTTTCGTTCTTGAAAACATGCATTGAATCTTTCATGCTTTTTCTCATCCCGAGGGCTGACTGGCACCCTGCTTTGGAAAGCTGGTCTTTAAGGTAGATGCCCCCTCTCCATCAATCTCTCCATCCTGCTTCTAGAAGTTTCTGGAAGCTTCCATCTAGCCACAACCCCTGGGTGACTGATGGGGATGGGGTGTAGGCAGAAAGGGCAGAGACCTTCCTCCTGGCTTCCATGCTGATCTCTGGAGTCAGCCCAGAAGGCCAGCCTGGAGGCAGTGGCACCGCCTTTATCATTCTCACCAGCCCATCGCTGCTCCCATCATTTCTTTCCCTACTCATCAGAATTCCTCCCGGTGGGGCCACGAGGGGATCCAGCGGAAGAGATGCTTCCCACGGTGGGTCGGCCGTGCCCTGCAGGTGGACGGGTGGGCTGAGCCGTTCCCAGGTGATCTGTTGCTCTGGGGCCATCCGTGTTTCTCTGAGCTCCTGAGCATCCAGGCTAGGGCCAGCTGCAGCGCTCGGCTCTGAGCCACTTCTCAGAACTCCCATTTGGAGGCTGCGCAGGGCTGGGCTCCCACCCCCGCAGGGCAGTGAGCGTGCAGGGGTGCGCCCCGCTGCAGGTGTGGGAGGGTGAGCAGGGGACAGCCCTCGGGCTTGCATTGAGTCACGGATACGCAGCCCCATGGTACCAGGCAAGACTCGCCAAGGCACTGCTCTGCAGGGTGGTCCAGAGGCTCTCAGAACTACCATCCAGCTGGGCCCTCCCTCTCTCTGGATTCTCTGGGAGCCCCTCATGGCCCGCACATTCAGGAAGGTCTTGGTCAGGGTCCCTGCCTTCCCACGCCCCCCTCCCCACCCCCATGCCTTCTGGGCCACTCCCAGTGCCCTGGGCAAGTGGGAGGCTCTGGGCTGATGTTACTGGCAGCTGTGTGGCCTGGTCTGAACCCACCGGCCCACGGCCCACGGGCGTGCCCACCGGCCGCACAGCCCAGTCTGATGGAACCGGTGGGCCACGTGCCTTCCGCTCACAGAACAGGCCTGGGAGAGGGAACTGCTCAGGGAGGAGGAGGCCTCGACAGGCTCCCTCTCTCTCCCGCCCTCCCACTCCTCTCTCTCCCCTCCTCTCTCCCTTTCCTCTCTTCATGTTTCTCCCTCCCCCTCCTCTCCTCCTCTCTCTGCCTCTTCTTCCTTTCCCTCCTTCCTGCCCCCTCTCCCTTTCCCCTATCTCTACTTCTCTCGCTCCTTCCCTCCTCTCTCTGTCTCTGGTTTTCCCCTCTCTCTCTCCTTTCCTCTCTCTTTCTTCCCTCCCTCCCTCCCTCCCTCCCTCCCTCCTACCCTCCCCCCTCCTTCCTTGGCCGTTTTTTCCCCCATTCCAGTCACTGCGTCTCTCCTGGTCCCCCACAAACTGGCTCATGTGACCCCCTAGAATCACCCTCATTTCTGAGCTACTCCCCTG
>JAOXYA010003769.1:0-14463 GCA_028565675.1 Sorex palustris | reverse complement strand
ACCACCAGGGGTAATTCCTGAGTGCAGAGCCAGGAGTAACCCCTGTGCATTGCTGGGTGTGACCCAAAAAGAAAAAAAAAAACAACCATGATAATATTGATGTCGGTGGGCCCCAGCACGGTTTCTGTGAAGCGGGAGGAAAGAGATGATCACTTTCTCCTGGTCTGCCTCTGCCATCCTATGGGGCCGTCAGGCCACACCTGATGTCCGCTTGGTCTTCCACTCAAGGAATTGATCCCCGCCACAATAAGTCCCAGGTCTTACCCAGGGTGACCACGTTCTTGTCTTGCCTTCCGGAAAAGAATTTCAGGAGTAGACGGGCAGTGAAGTAAAAGAGATTTTATTTGGAGGTTTTTGAAGATGAGGAGGGAGAGAAAGCGAGTGAGAGTGTAACACACTCAAGGAAGAACATGGGCTTCTCCCAGGGTAGAGAGACCCCTACACACCCCCCAGCATTAGAGAGGGATGTTCACACCTCAAGAGGGGAGATGCGGGCGCCACATGTGCCCGGCCACGTGGGCACAAGGAGCACATGGGCTCGGCAGAATCTGCGCGCCCTTCCTTTGTTCAAGGTGGCTTTTATAGGGTTTTCCCAAGCCACCCCCACTTGGGGCTTTCTAGCTGTATGAGTCTGTTGCTAGGGTTGTTGCTAAGTGGTAGAGTTGGGAGTGGTCTTCTTTGAAACTCCTCTTCTTGACCTTGTTCCTGCTGGATCTTCTCTTGGAGGGTGGGTCCAGCCTTCTCTGTCTGGGCTAGTTGAGGGTTAATAAAAGTAAGGAATTGGTGTGTGTGGGGGGATCTCCAGTAATTTCCTTCAGGCTCTTTCTGCAGGGAGGGGCCATCTCCTCAGGGTCTGCTGCTGGAGAAGAAACTTATCAGGTCTTGCTTTATGTGTCCACATGGTGGGTCAGACTTAGGACTTCACTGTATCACTGTCATCCCATTGTTCATCGATTTACTCGAGTGGGTGCCAATAATGTCTCCATTTATCCCAGCCCTGAGATTTTAGCAGCCTCTCCTTACTCATCTTTCCCAATGTTGCCGTTTTGAAGGCTCTTTCAGGGTCAGAGGAAAGAGACCCATTAGTGTTACTATTTTTGGTATATCAAATACTTCATGGGTAGCTTGTCAGGCTCTGCCCTGTGGGAGGGATACTCCAGGTAGGTTGACGGGCTCTCCAAGAGGAATATATATATATTTCCCTCTATGATTTGTTGCCTGCTGTCTGAACCCCATCAAATATGGTGTGGTAATTATGGAAAATGGGTAGGGAGTGTCTTATGATGTGTCCAAGAATATGTTCATTCATGCGTGAGGCTCAGACCGAGTGTCTGGAAAGCGGCCTGGAGCATGGCGGTGGTTGGGTAGTGGAGGTAGGCTACCAGGGCTGGGTCCCGCCCCCCTCTGGGGCACCTCAAGTCAAAACAGCCTTGCTCAGAGTCCCATGGCATGGTTATGGGGGTCTCATTTTATGTTCCCTTCTGAGAGAAGCAGCTGTGAGTTCTGAAGGGTGGCCGATGAGATTATTTAGCGCCTGCAGGAGGTGGCTTTATAGGCGTCACCCCTGGGTCGCTGGAGACTGGGGGACTTAACTACTTACACATTTTATTTTAAATCCAGGTGGCTTTATTTCCTAGAGATTTCATTGCCACCGGGCCTTCCCTGTCTATCCCTGCCTACATTGCTATCATAAACCACAACAGCTCAATAAAAATAACGACAAACCATCTCAGGGGCCGCAGCGATCGAAGCGCTAGCGAGTGAGGCCTGGTGTGTGGCAGACCAGTCCTGACAGGCGTGATTCCCGAGCAGTCAGCAGTAACCCTGAGCACTGCTGGGTGTGGCCCCCAAATCACAGAAACAGAGGATTTCAAAATCAGGTGTGCCTTGGAAGACTCGTAGACGTGGGAAAATGACAGGAGAAAAAGTTGGAAAATGGGCCCTGTGAAAGATGAGTCACATTCCTAGAATCACTCCTTCCCAGCCAGAGGGAGCGCAGGGCGGGGCAGGGTGGGATGCTTGCCTTGCAGTCTGTGGCAGACTGAGAAAAAGCCTCAGATTCCCCTGGCCAATGTCCCCCTCCTACCTTTTTTCTTTTTCTTTTTTTTGGATCTTACCCGGCAATGGTCAGGGGTTACTCCTGACTGCACTCAGAAATTACTCCTGGCGGTGGTGCTGGGGGACCATATGGGATGCTGGGGATCAAACTAGGATCAAATTAGGATCAAACTGGGATCAAATTGGCGTGCAAATGCCCTCCCAGTGGACTGTCACTCCAGTCCCCCCCCCCCTCTTCCTGGCCTTTTTTTTTTTGCTTCTTTTTTGGGTCACACCCGGTGGTGCATAGGGGTTACTCCTGGCTCTACACTCAGAAATTACTCCTGGTGGTGCTCAGGGGACAATATGGGATTCTGGGAATCGAACCCGAACCTGGGTCAGCTGCATGCAAGGCAAGCGCCCTACCGGCTGTATCCTGGACTCTTTCTGATTAACTGTCCACCATAAAATTCTGGTGAGGCTCACCTGAAGACTGAGATAATGGACAACACCTAAGGCAAGTGGCCAGAGGAAGGATCTTTAGGACCTCGCATTCTCCACAACATTCTTGCCCCTCAATAAGAAATTGGAAGAGCCCCATTTCCATTAAAAAGGCCACACAACAAACCCTTATCTCTAACTTCCCTGGCTTTCTCTAACACAAAGACCCAGTGTTCCCATAAAAACCCAAGAAAAGGGCCATAGTTAACTTGGTCCTAGATCAAGTTCCACCCCACAGGGGAGTTCTCCTTTCCCTTCTACTTTCCAATAAACATTTCTAACTCTGGGCATCTTTGTTACTCTGCATTTTCATTCTTGCGACTATTGAACCATCAGAGACCAGCCCTCAGTGCTCTGGCATTAAAACTCCATGTTTGATCTGACTGGAGCTATAGCACAGTGGTAGGGCATTTGCCTTGTGCGCAGCCAGCCCAGCCAAGCCAGGTTCGATTATCTCGCCCGCACAGCAAAACCTGGCAAGCTACCCGTGACGTATTCAATATGCCAAACACAGTAACAATTGTCACAATGGAGACGTCACTGGGCCAGCTCGAGCAAACTGATGAACAACGTGAGGACAGTGACAGTGTTTTGATTGATCTGACAGCCTGCAGTGAGCACTGAGCAGGGAGCACCACCAGGACCATACTTTTTTTGTTTGTTTGGTTGGTTGGTTTTTCCTTCCAGTTTTGGGTCCACACATGGCAGTGCTCTGGGCTTACTCAGGGGTCACTCCTGGTGACGCTCAGAGAAGACCCTGTGCAGTGCCCGCAAGGGAACCCCAGCAAGCACACTGCTTGATAAAACTATTTTCTAGTTCCAAACTATACATTCTTCTTTTGGTTTCGGAGTCATACCAGTGATGCTTAGGGGCTACTTCTGGTGGTGTTAGGGGGACCCACCCTCTGGTGCTTGGGGACTGGATAGAACAGCTGCAAGGCAAACGACCTAGCTGCTGTGCTATTGATTGCAGCAGGAACTGAGCTGTAGAGCTTCACTTTAAGTCTCTGCCCATGGATCAGGTAGCCAATCAGGAAGTAGAACCGGAGAGTTTGGGGGCTAGGATTTGGCAACAGATAAATGGAAACCCCCAGCCCCATCTCTCTCTGAACACATGGACTCTGGACTCTCCCCAGACAGGTGTTGACATGCACCAAGACATGGCCCAGTAGAGGCGGCGAGACAGGGCCAAGTATTGGCAGGGCTGATGGCCAGGACAGCTCTGGTACAGAGGGCTCAGGTGCCCAGGGTATCTCAGGTACAGACAGGGCTGATGACCAGGATAGCTCAGATACAGGCAGGGCTGATGCCCAGGATAGCTCAGGTACAGGAGGGCTCAGGTGTGCAGAACAATAGCTCAGGTCCAGGAGGGTTCAGGTGCCCAGGACAGTTCAGGTCCAGGAGGGCTGTGACAAGGTACTGAGCACAGGACCCTCACCCACATGCACGTGGCCATCGCCAGGTAATAGAAAAACCAGGACCAGATGACAGGAACTGCTAGGGGGACAGCTGGGAGGCCCAGAGTTGGGGCGGAACACAGGGACCTTGCCCACACACTGGGCTATGGCCGGAGATGGGGAAGGTGCCCACGGGAGAGAGCAGCTCAGGGACAGGACCTGGTCATCGTTCCTCGGTACAAGAGAGGCCTGGACGACTGGGGAGATCTGGAAACATCCACCATTACTACACAATAAATTAACTTTCAATCTTCCGAGTTTTGTGTGCAAATCTTTCCTACGATTTTCAAGAACCCACCAGCACAGGAAAATCTGCCTTCACACCAACACCATCCCGACAACCCCCCCCCAACCCCAGATCATACATACCTTATCTGGAAAACTTGGCGCTATCTGGCCAGTGTGAGAGGCCGGTAGATGCCTTGGCGTTCTCAGGGACAGGAATTCTGGTTCACGAGATGTGGGGCAGATGCCTGTTCCTGGGACCACGCTGAGCACCGTGCCTCGTGGACAGATGGGCTCAGTAGGCTGCCGCTGAAAGAAAGACAAACTTGTGCTGGGCAGCTGCTGTCCCCCAGGACACTCGACTTCTTTGGTCTTAAATCCAGCCAGGGCGTAGGGTCGGTGCAAGCCCTCCAGGCGGGCGCGACAGGCCGCTGCGAACCCGGAGGTCGGGTGCGCTCTGAGCCCGACCCGCAGCTCTAGGGCGCGGGGGCGGGAAGGTTCAAATCAGCCTTTCCCGCACCCGGCGGGGAGGCGGCCACGGCAGAAGCGGCGGGATTTGCAGTGCTGCTTCCCACGTGGGACTCCGAGACCACGGGCCCGGGCTAGGGGGTTCCCCGCACACCAGACGCCCCGACTCCAGATCGGGCTAGCCCACAGCATCCCTTCCGCGACTGCACGGTGGGCCCGGGGATCCCTGACGGCCTTTATCTTCTTGGAGGGGGCAGCGCTCGTGGGCATCATGTTTCCTGGCGGTGCCCACGCGGACACGCCCCCGGGGCCTGACACGTCCCGCGCGCGTTGGTGATTCCGCGTTCCCGCGGGGGGATGGGGGGGCGCCGCTGGCGCCAAGCGCACGGCGCAGGGCTCGGGGCAGAGGGCCGAGGGCGCGACCCCGGCGTCCGGGGCCGGGTTGCCATGGCAATAGCCCCCTCCCCACCCCTGCCCCCCGTGATCCGGCCGAGGGAGGGGATTGGTGCGCCGGGTGCGGGGCGGGCCGGCGGGAGCGCTTAAAGGTTCCCGCGCTGGGGCCCCCGGGCCCGCTCGCCGCCTTCCGCCCCGTGCACGTGCTTTTCAGCCGGGTTGCCTCGCCGTCCCGGGAATCGCGCGCGCAGGTCAGTGCCCAGGTGTCCCCGGCGCCCTGGGCCCCGTCCTGAGACCGATCCCCCTGGTGGCCCGAGGGTGGTTCGCCCGGCGCCAGTGGCCGGGACCTCGGGAGCCGCGCGCCGCGGGACGTGCGCCCCGGGCGGGCGGGAGCGCGGGGAGGGCGCGGGCACTGCTGACGTGGACACCCCCGCCGGGAAGTCAGCTCGGAGCGCTGCGGGGACGGGTGCCGCGCCGGCCGAAAGGTGAGAGTTGGGGCGCCGCCGGCCTGGCACCGTGCTCCGAGGAGGTCCGCTCCGGAGGGCTTCAGGGATGGACGTCGCTCCCGGAGCGGAGAGCTGGGACCCCTGTACAGAGCCGCTGAGGTTCGGGATGCAGCTGGGGTGGGCACCTGGGCACCCGCGCCCGGGGCTGGGACAGGCGCGGCTGTGCCAGAACCGGTTGATCCTGCATCTCCCGCGGAGGGTGACGCCGCGCGCTTTCCCAGGGACCCGGGCCTGGACGCAGCCCGCGCCCCCGCCCTAGGGACCCCCGGAACCACCCCGGCGCACAGCCGGTCCCAGCCCGCGCTTTCGCCTGTCGCCGTGTCGGCGTGTGCGCGGGGCTCACGCGTGGCCCCGCGCCCGGGGGACCATCTGGAGGCCGCGGATCCCGCGGGCACGGCGCATGGGACAGGTATCTGCGCGCCCCCCGCGCCCCTGGTGCCCGACCTTCCTACTGCCCCCAGCCGGGATCGGGGGTGTGGCCCGGGACCTTCGACCGGCTGGGCGCTGCGGAGAGGTGCTCAGAGGTGGGGACGGTGCCCCGAACCCGAGCGGAACCCCGCGTCCCTGCCCGACCTGATCGCGCAGTCCTCTGAGGCGGGAGCAGCTGGTGAAGGGACACGTCTGTGACCAACCTACTCAGCCACCGGGCAGCCTTGCAAACTGTCGGGGGTCTTGGTGGAGACCCCGAGGCTAAGGAGGAACCTGGGGAGTCGGGGGAGGGGCGGGCGGGACACCGGGCTATTGAGATGCGGTCCTAGGGCGGGGCCAATGGGGTGAGTGCCCAGGGCTGGGGGCGGGTCTTGGGGCTGGGGACTGGAACTGACCCAGTTACTCCAAATGCCCTTTCACAGCCAGCAGGGTGGGTACCCCTCGGTGGCAGGAAAGGGGGGTGGCACAGCCAGACGACTCCTAGGTCCCTGAGTCGGGAGGAAAGAAAGGTGCAAAGAGACAGTAGGTTCAGGTTTATAGCAGAGGGAGATGACCGGGTTTGGAGGAGGAATTCACGGTGTCTTGGTTACCCACAGTTCTACCTGTTCTCCTTTCTGACCCCACATCCTCTGAATTCACCCTTATTTTGAAATCTCAACTTTGGGGGCTCGGTGGACAATATGGGGGTCCTGGGGATTAAACGTGGCTGGGCCATATGCAAGGCAAGCGCCGCCCTTCTGTACTGTCACTCCAGCCTCAGTTTGTTTTGGGGGCTCACGCCCAGCGGTGCTCAGGGGTTCCCCTCCTCTCTGCACTCCGCAGTCACTCCTGGCGGTGCTCTGGGGACCTTATGGGGTGCCTGGGATGCGGCCCGGGTGAACCACCATCAGGACCAGGGCCCTCCCTGCTGTGCCGTTGCTCCAGCCCCTGGCCCCACACTTTGAAATCTAGACTTGAAAATTAAATTTTCAAGTGGTATAAAAAATTCCTTTGGGTTTGAGATTTTCTTCTGAAATGGAAGAGCACTATTTTGCATTCTTTTTGGAGAGAGTTGGAGGCTCTGTCTGTATCACTGAATTCGTGTTTTCCCAAAGACCATCAGGGGAGACAGGAGTCCCTGGAGACCCCGGGGAAGCCCTGGGCCAGGCACCCACTGAAGTGTGGGGGGCAGGTGCTGCCAGGCTGCTGTCTACTGCCTTGAAGAGATGGGGGAGTTGGGAGGTGACCAAGACCTGAAAAGGCTTTTTAAGTGCAAGAAATGCCTCCTACAACTGCTTGGGCTGAGTCCCTCAGGAGTGCAGAAGCAAATGTGGGGGCAGCCATACCTGTCAACCTGTCACACCCATCACCTGTCATGTATGTACCTGTCACACACCTGCCATAAGCCTGTTCTACCTGTCACATACACCTGTCATGTGCCTGTCACATACCTGTCAGAATGTGCTGCAGGCATTGACTGGTTTGTTGTGCAGTAAGGTAGGGCTGTTTGCACTGTAAGAGATCAATTTTCTGTCTGTTGGTGGGTTCTCGGGATTTGGGCCTCACGCCTGCAGGGAGAAAGCTCTCCCAGCCCAACCCCAAGGGCGGGGTGGACAGACTCCGTCTGACTCTTTAGCCCTGTGTTCTCACCCCAAGGACGTGAGCTGTGTCCTTTCAGATGGTCCAGCCCCTTCAGCATCCTGCCCAAATTTGTCACCTGAACTGTGTCCCTTTAGATGTTCCAGCCCCGGCGGCTCTCCGTGTCCTCCCTAAGCCCAGGAATGAGCCATAACCCAGAGCAAAGGCTCTTGCCTGCCACATGCCCCCCCAGAGTTCTGTCTTCAGCATCGTCGCGCCCCCGAGCTTCACCAGGAGTGACCCCAGAGCCCAGCTGGCCATGGCCCAAACCCCCAAATAATCTTCCCTCGCCTAGGGGCCCAGGAACGCTGAGCTGGGTGCTCTGCTGATGACCAGCCCCTCGCCCCTTCCGGCCCCACAGGTGGCTGGAGGCAGGGTTGGGCCAGGTGCACCCCCTGAGGAGCAGAAGAACGTTTCCCCAGGGCTGTTCTTGTCTTGGGGTTGCAGGAAAGTGCTGTCATGGGGGTCGCATCCAGACTTGGCCCCGGCAGAGCTGGGCAGCTTCTGTCCTATGAGGGTGCCGAGTGGAGACTAATCGTGCGGGGGACGCTGGGGGCCAGTGACTAGGGTTCAGGCCCAACCCCAGCCCCGGAGCAGGGGAGTTGGCTGGTGTCTCCTTTGCCTTCCGGGGACAGGCTGACCTGAGTATGGTGGTCCTGGGGGTGGCTGGGGTCTGCCCAGTGTCATGCCAGGCTGGAGCTACTCACGTGGGCATGAATGTCCCAGGAGAGGGTGGCCTTCCAGTCATGAGTCTGAGGTGTTGGGGAGGCCCCAGTTCTGTGCTCTCAGAGTCTTGGGGGCCAGTGGCCACGTACTGACCCTGCCCCCCTCTCTTGCAGACACCAAGAGCAATGCTGGTCTTTCGCACTCTGGGCCGAGCCCGGGGCTTGGCTGCTGCCCCCCATCTGCCCATCCTGCCCTGCCGCTGTCTCTGCAGCTCGTCTCCGCAGACGCCCCCTGACGCCAGCTTCCACTCGGCCTCGTCCCCTGACCCCGAGCGGCCGCGCATCCTGATCACAGGTCGGGCGAGCTCTTCAGTGTTGTGGGGTGCTGGGTGCTGCCCCGTGCCCCTGCCCTCTGCTGCTGTCTGGGTTGGTCCTGTGTCCTCGGTCCCTCGAAACCACAATGGGGCCATCCATCACTCTCCGGGGCCTCTCAGGGGCACGGGTCCCACTTTGTATGTTTGTCACCCTTGTCGCATTTTGTTCTTTTGGGGGCTGTGTTCAGGCTGCCTCGGGTCCCCTAATTCCCAGCCAACTGGGCTGGCAGTTCAGTGCTTGGGTCCGAGGATGTGGCCCTGCCATGCTGAAGTTCTCCCCTGGCTCCCCGATGGTGCTCGGGATCGTGGGGCACCCCAACTGCTGTCCTGCTCCCCAAGGCTGCAGGTGCAGTGGGCATGTGAGTGGCCTGGATGCCTGGGGCAGAACGAGGCGGGTCCCCCTCACGGAGCAGGGGCACTGGGTGCCTGCTAGGTGCGTGCCCCTGTTCATGTGGCAGTGTGGCTGTTGGTGTGACATGTGCCCGTGTTCACATGGGGTGTGAACTGTTCGCGGAGTGGCATGTCTGTTCACGTGCCCTCGTGGCACCAGGGATGGCAGTGACTTGGTTGCTGTCCTGACCCGGCTCTGCACCCTGTGCCCTGTTTGTTCTTCACCAGGGGGTCTTGGCCAGCTTGGAGTGGGACTCGCCGACTTGCTGAGGTAAGAACTGAAGTTGGAATATGCGTCTACGTCTCGTGCCTCAGAGTATGTCCTCTGTCTTCTGTCCTCTGTCCTGTCCGGGCCTGGTCAGAGCCTGTCACAGGCCAGCCCTGTTTTAGGCTCGGTGATTCCTGATGAGTCTCGATTCCGAGGTGCGGTGGGTGGGAGACAGATCGGGCCATGTGGGGCTAGAGCAGAGCTGAGAGGGTGCTGTCAGGGTGTGGGTGACAGCACCCTGGATGGAGATGGTGGTGCTGTCACGGAGGTGTGGGGTGTGGGGTGAGGGGCACCCGGGAGGGAGCTGATGGTGGAGGCCGGGGGGTGGGAAGGCGGGAGGCAGTAGGAACGGCAGCGCGATCCTCACGTGCCCCTGGCCTCTCTCAGGAAGCGCTTTGGGAAAGACAACGTGATCTTGTCAGACATCAGGAAGCCCTCAGATCACGTTTTCCGCAGTGGTAAGAGGGAGTGGACACTGGCATGGGCGCTAGCTGTGGGCTCTTCGAGGCGTGTCTGCGGGTCCCCGGGTCCCCGTTGAGGGTGATTGGCCTCCTGCCTGTGGTGCCCTGTCCAGGAGAGACCCAGGCAGCCTCTGGTTCTTCTACGAGGAAGACGGCGTTAGTTACTGGCTGGGGGGTCCGGGGGTGTGGGGGCACAGGCAGGGCCCCTCGTCTCTGACCTTGCACGTGCTCTGCCCGGTCGGCCCAGGCCCTTTCGTCTACTCGGACATCCTGGACTACAAGCACCTCCGGGAGGTGGTGGTCAACAACCGCATCAGCTGGCTGTTCCACTACAGCGCACTGCTCAGTGCCGTGGGTGAGGCCAACGTGTCCTTGGCGCGTGCCGTCAACATCACCGGTGGGTCCCACTGGCTGTCTGGGTCTGGGGAAGGGGGTGAGGGGCTGGGGGGTGTTGCCCATCTCAGGGGCCATGTGCGCATGTGTTTGTGTGTGTGTATAGGTTCCTCTGTAGGTGTGCACGTGTGTGTCTGCCTGTATGTGTGCGTGCAAGTGTTTTTGTGCGTGTATATGTGTGCGCCCAATGTGTGCATATGTGTGTGTGCCTGTGTGAGTGCACGTGTATGTGCCTGTGTGAGTGCACCCACGTGTGTGTGTGTGTGCGCGTGCGCGCGTGCGCGCGTGCGCGCGTGCGCCTATCCACATGTGTTTCCCATGAGGAATCTCCTGCCAACCCCGTTTCCAGTCTGGGCCGCGTGTGTGACCCACGCAGGTCACCTGCCATTTCTGCTCATCCGTCTCAGGTCTACACAATATCCTGGATGTGGCGGCTGAGCACGGGCTGCGGCTGTTTGTGCCCAGCACCATTGGCGCCTTCGGTCCCAGCTCTCCTCGCGACCCGGCTCCGGATCTCTGCACCCAGAGGCCCCGGACGATCTACGGGGTGTCCAAGGTCCACACAGAGCTCATGGGTGAAGTAAGCTGTGGTGGGCCAGGAGACAGATGGTCGGTGTCACCTGCCCTCGGTTGTCCTTGCACCTTGGGGGGTGTGGTCATTCTAGACTGGGCCATGGACCCGCCCTAGCACCGCCCCTTACTGCCCCACTTTCTTTTGGCTGATGGCCACTGAACTTTGTGGTAGGGGACATAGCTGTCCCCTTGCCTTGCCCTCCCAGAGCTGCTGGGCAGAATCTTTAGGACCGTGAGTGTAACTGTCTACTGAGAAAGATCAGACGTCCCTAGTCAGGCTGATCCAGCTTCTAGAACTACATAGCGTACACACACACTTGCACACACACACACACACACACACACAAAGCATACACACACATACATACATATACACACATACACCGATTCAAAGCATACACACACACACACATACACACAGATACAAAGCATACACACACATACATACACACAGATTCAAAGCATACATGCACAAAGCATACATATACAAAGCATAGATACACACAGAGATACACAGCATACATACACATACAGATACAAAGCAGACAATTAACCATCTTGTGTTTGTGCCACACCCATGGTGCTCAGGGCTTCTTCCCATGGCTCTATATCAGGGATCACAGGGTGTACTCAGGGGACCATTTGGGGCGCCAGGGATCAAACCCAGCATGTGCTAGGCGAGTGCCCTGCCCGCTGCACTGTCTCTGGCCCCTGTGGGAGTGTTTCACTGCAGCTGCATGGGATGTCATTGCAGAGACCGCCAGCCCTGGCTTGCCCCACCTCGTGTGACGGGGCTTTTGAAAGGACCTTCTCTCCCTTGCGCAGTACTATCATCACCGCTATGGGCTGGACTTCCGCTGCCTGCGGTACCCCGGGATCATTTCTGCCGACACCATGCCCGGCGGGGGAACCACAGGTAGGTGCTGCCCTGCCAGGTCAGGCTCCCCGCAGCCCTTGGGGGCTTCTTGCGGGGTGTCCGAGTGACTTGTGGAGCTTCAGCCCTGTCCTGGAATGCAAAGGAATCTGTAACCCACGATGTAGAAGAGGTGGGTAGCAAATGGCTTTTGGGGGCTGGAGCAATAGGACAGTGGGGAGGGTGCCGACCTTGCACACAGCTGACACGGGCTTGGTCCTCGGCATCCCATAGGGTCCCCTGAGTGCTGCCAGGAGGATTCCTGAGTGCAGAGCCAGGAGGAACCCCTGAGCATCACCAGGTGTGACCCAAACCCCAAAACTAAGAATAAAGACACGGGCTGTGCTGTGAATACAGGCTCTGTCCTGGTAGAGTCCACTCACGGCGGCCAGAATGCCCTGCTCACGGCTGGAGCAATAGCACAGCAGGTAGGGCGTTTGCCTTGCACGTGGCCGACCTGGGTTCGATTCCCAGCATCCCCTGTGGTCCCCTGAGCACTGCCAGGAGTAAATCCTGAACACAGAGTCAGGAGTAACCCCTGTGCATTGGTGGGTGTGACCCCAAAAAAGCAAAAAAAAAAAAACCCAGAATGCTCTGCTTATCATAGGTGCAGTTTCTTGGCATGGGGACCCTCTCCTACCTGCCGGAGGGCTGAGGCCAGTGGGGGGGGGCAGCTGATTCCAGAGAGGCCATGTTTCCAAGTGGACACTGGTCTGGGTCACCTTGAAAAAGCTTTGGGTGGCAGGAGAGGGAGCATAGGAGCTCGTGCACTGCTACTTGTTGGCCCTGGTTTGGCCCCTGAGCACGTGGCCAAGACTGCCCAGACCCGCTCAGCAAACAGAGAAAAGCCTGTGCCCGGAGCCGCCGCTTCTTGGGGTGTGAGTGGGCCCAGCATGTGAGACTGATTTTCTCTCCCCAGCGTGTCCCGTGCTTGGGTTTCATGAGACTGTGCGTGCAGGGCCCAGCTGCTGGTCATGGTCTTGGCAGCCTGGTCGGGAGTGTCTGACCAGGGCCTCTTCTTTCCCCCACCCCTCCTCCACCCCTGGGTCTTTGTGCTTTTGAACCTAGCATGCATGAGGAGTCCACCTTGCTGTCAGAGGCTCGGGCCCAGGGTCCCAAAAAGACCCCTATGCATGCATGCATGCATGCATACATGCACATACGGGCACACACATGCAGGCACACACACGCGTGGCTCTCTTCCAGACTATGCTGTCCAGATCTTCCATGATGCAGTCAAGAGCGGCACGTTTGAGTGTAACCTGGAGGCGCACACGCGGTTGCCCATGATGTACATCGAGGACTGCCTCCGGGCCACACTGGAGGTGATGGAGGCCCCGGCCGAGGCCTTGACCCTGCGCACCTACAACATCAACGCCATGAGCTTCAGCCCGCAGGAGCTGGCTCAGGAGGTGGCCAAGCACATCCCTGGCTTTTGCGTCACCTACAAGGTGGAGGCTGTCCGCCAGGCCATAGGTGGGTCATGGTTGCTGCAAACCCTCCCCGGGGTCCAGGCTGGCAGGAGCAGGTCCTTCCCACGCAGCAGAGGGATCAGCGTTGGGTGGGGCGATGATGGGGGGGACATGGTTTCCGGCAGCTGGGCTCCTGCCATCCCAGCGAGCCAACTCCTGGCCACGAGGTGGGAAGGCTCAGCATGACATTGGCCTGGTGTTCCAGTGCGGGAGAGTCCCCCGCTGGCCCTCATACTGGGCAAGGTTGGGCAGGGTGTCACCATTCTTGGCCTCATGGTAGCCACGTGGCCACGGTGCTGGTCTGCTCACATGGAGACTTTCCCACCTGGGCTGTCAAGAAAATGTTCTAGAACTTTCTGTGCCAGAGCCCGGGTCACCTCAGCTGCTTTTCCCTCCTCCCAGCTGAGAGCTGGCCCATGAACCTGGACGACAGCCGTGCCCGCCAGGACTGGGGCTGGAAGCATGACTTTGACCTCCCGGAGCTGGTCGCCACCATGCTGCATCTCTGCGGAGTCCACGGCCGGGCAGCCCGGGCCAGCTGAGCCCCACAAGGCCATCAGCACCGCCCTCAGTCCTGTGGTCCCTGTCACAGGCTCAGGCTGGCACCAGTGGCTCAGAGGAGGGGCGCTGTGTGTGTCTTCACTGTGCCCAGCTGCCCCCATGTCACAGGACACTGGTGGACCGCGTCACCGTGTCCCTTTCTCCTGGGAAGGGGGACCCTATGATACTGTACCAGAGCTAATTAAAGTTAATTATCACCCCAAGGCTCCAGTTGTTCTCTTGGCCGGACATTGAAGGTTGCAAAGCCATTTTTTGAGGAGGGCGTTGTTTGTGTGCTCATTAGTTCAGTGGAAGCACCGTGATTTATAGTTCTTCATAGTTGAGTTTTAGACATGCAGAATCTCTGCGTAGATGCCACCTCCAGTGTCCGCTTTCCCCCACCAGTGTTCCCAGACCCCACCTGCCCTCCTGACAGGCGCCTGGCTAGGTAACTAAAGGTTGGGTGCTGTAATTTCAGGGCGGTCTTGGATATGTGGACTCTGGCTTGGATATGTGGCTCCATCATCCCTTCATGCCCCCTTTATGCGGACTCCCTGCCTGGTCCCCAGCTGCTTCTCATCTCTCTTCCCCTCCCCCCCCCCACCTATGAGTGAGTCTGTGTTTGTCCTGGCTGACCTCACTTTACCTGATGTGTTCTCGTGCCATCCGTTGCCTCGAATGGCATGGTTTCTTTTTTTTTTTAATTTTTTATTTATTTATTGAATCACTGTGGGAAAAGTTACAAAGCTTTCAGGTTTAGGTCTCAGTCATGCAAATATCA
>JAOXYA010003744.1:0-14465 GCA_028565675.1 Sorex palustris | reverse complement strand
ACTTCTTCGTCAAGACCCTGAATGATTGGTTTGAGGCTCTGCATGTTCCTAGAACGAACAGATGCCATTGGGCTATGGTAGCACGCAACAGGGATGAATGGGGACGTTACTGGCACCCGCTCAAGTAAATCAATGAAAAATGGGGGATCAAGTGATATATATTTATCTTACATGCACGTTGGTGGGGATGCGAAGTTGATGATGTGTTGTTGGCAGGGTCTCAGGGAAGCTGTCTCAAGCCACTGTGTATGGACCGGATTGGTATGACTCATCCTTTGTGCTTTGCTTCTGTGTGTGCTACTGTGCTCTCTTCTGTCTGTCTATTTCTGACTCTATCTTTGTAGTCTCTCCTCTTGTCTCTTTCGATCTCTTTCTCTGGAGTGCTT
Organism: Sorex palustris; assembly: GCA_028565675.1. NCBI lineage: Eukaryota > Metazoa > Chordata > Mammalia > Eulipotyphla > Soricidae > Sorex > Sorex palustris. The sequence continues at coordinate 14,079 of JAOXYA010003744.1, read as the reverse complement.
CTGCTTCCTCCCTCTCTCCCTCTCTCCCTCTCTCCCCCTCTCTCTGTCTCCCTCTCTCTCTGTCTCCCTCTCTCTCTCTCTCTCTCCCTCCCTCCCCCCCCTCCAGAAATAACCGAGCTCTGTCAAGATGCGCTGGAGTCGGGATGAAAGGTGTTCCATAAAATTTAAAGGAGCCGCGCCTTCTCTCTCCCCACAGGGGTGAGCCGGGAAGCGTGGTGCCTGGGGAGCCGCCCACAGCCTCCTCAGAGCCCCTCCTGGTGCTCTCGGCAGCCTCAGTTTCTCCCTGGGGTCAGGGTAAGCCAGTTCTCCGGTGGAGCCGGCAGCCAAGGCTGCCTGGGGTGCCTTCCAGCGTCTGCAGGGGCAGCAGGGCCCTTCATGCCTCGCCCCTGCTCCAGAGTCCTGCTCAGGGCGGCGGTGGGCACTGGAGCCGGGGCCGTGCCAGGCACAGGTATGGGCAGGCTGGGTGCCCGGGAGACCGGCGAGTCCTCACCACCTGGCCAGGGGGTCCTGGGCGGGGGAGTGGGTGGTTCCAGCTGGGCAGAGCCACCGGCTCCCTCCAGCACCAGCACCGGGTCGCCATGGCGACACCGACTCACAGGGGCTGACAGGACTTCCCAGGAGACAAGGCCCAGAGCACGTCGCCCACAGGCAGAACATGGCCCTCGGGGTGCCTGCGGCCACACTGTGATTCCTGCAGGAGGTGCCCCCTGGGACTGGCCTCTCCTGGGGGGGACAAAGACCCCCGAGGGGCAGCAGGCAGGAGAGGCGAAGGAGCTTCTGCCAGGCTCCCTGCAGCCACGCCCAGGGCTCGGGCTCTGCGCCCGCCCGACCCAAGGACCTCTGGGTGGGAGGGGGTGGGGCAGAGGGTGCACCCTGGCTGGCGGGGGTGGGGTGGGGGGAGGGGGGCACACCCACCCCTGCTCAGTGGGCCGAGCTCAGGCTCTGGGTAGCCACGGGGATTCTGTCAGCAGCCACTGCCCCCTTCACGCTGGACGGCTGGAGACAAGGGTGTGTGTGTGTGTGCATGTGCACATGTGCGTGTGTGTGCATGTGTATGCGTGTGTGTTCTATGGGCTGTGTGCGTGTGCAAGTGTGTGCATATGAATGTGCATGTGTGTGTATATGCGTGTGCATGTATGTGTTCTGTGTGAGCTCGTGTGTGCATGTGAGTGTGTGTGTATGTGCGTGTGTGCATGATGCGCATGTGTGCATATGTGCATTGTGTGTGTGTGCGTGCACATGTGCGCATGAGTGTGTAGGGCTGTGGGCATGGCCAGTGTGCTGGGGGCTGCCGTGGGCGGGGCCAGTGCGGCTGTGGGCGGTGCCAGTGCCCAGAGCCTGGAGCTTGGTGGGTCTCTGGGGGTGCCAGGCCACCCTCCAGGTAGGCTGAGGGGCACTGCAGGGGAGCTTGCCTCGTTGCACGCCTGGATCCAGCCGTACCTGAAGGAGGATTCGTCCAGACTGTTTGAGCGAGGAATCCTTCAGCCCTTGCTGGCAAAGGAGTGAGTGGACGATGCTTAATCCCAAGAGCCCCATCCACAAGGGTCCTGTCCCGTGAGACACATTCCTGTCCCCCCCCCCCCACACACCAAAACCAGCACGTGGGTTTCACTTAGCGGCTTGGGGAGGGGCTTCTCTGGGCCGTATTTTCGTGCTTGATATCAGTCAGTCTTGATTTTTACTTTTACAGAAGCTTAACAGATCAACCCAGCGGAGGTGGGATCTGGGATCCGTCTTCTCTGCGAAGCCCTGGGAGCCCCTTCACCCACATGCTGGCCGAGGGGAGCAGCCGTCTCCATCACGAGAGGTTCTAGAACCTGCCGCTGCTGTTTGAGGCGGGAGCAGGCTGTGGTCGAGTCTCCAAGTAGACCCTGATTCATGTAGATCCGTGTAGATCCGTGTGGGTCCGAGGCATGTGTTGGAGCCTCTGACAGTTCACTGTGGCCATAAAATAAATCTGTCTTAAAAAAATCAGTCTAACTGCTTTAACTTCACCCGTGACTTGTGTGTCAGGTCCCCCGAGGATGGAGGCTATCCCCTTCATGCTGCAGTAAGCAGAGGCAGAGCTGCCCCAGCAAACGCCAGGCTTCCAGATCCTCCCAGGTCCTTCCGGGAGAACCAGGGAAGTGACTCGGAGGATTTTCTTCAGGTTTTCTCTGCCGTCAATCAGCCACTGCAGCAAGCCAGAGCCAAATGAGCACTCTGCAATTCTTGCTCTGAAATGAAATGTGACTTTCAAAAATACTCATCAGAGATCGGAGACTCATGCGTACACATCGAGCCGTGCATAGTCAGAACTATGAGAGGAACAAATAAGGTTGGCGGTTCTCGCGTGCGTGTACGTGCGTGTGTGCAGCAGAAAGACGTGTGGGTCCTGGCACGCAGGAACACACCCGAGGGGGTGTGCCTCTGTGTGTTTGTGTGAACCCGAGTGTGTGTGTGTGTCGATGCAGGATGGGTCTGTGCACAGTGCGTGTGTGTGCAGGCTCTGGGCACGCATGTGTGTCCTTGTACATTGAAGCACAGTATGCAGTGCATGGACACACATGCTCACACGCACTGCGGGATGGATGCTCACGCACAGAACACGTCTGTGCATACAGGTACACGCACATGTGCATGCCTGCTCAGGAATATCTGCATTCACACATGGTTCTGCATATGCACATGCAGCTGTAATCTGTTTGCACGTTCATGCATGTGTGCGTTTGTGCGTGTGTGGGGGCTGTGTGTTGGCATGTATTGGCAACCATTGCCCCCATCACACTGGACGGCTGGAGACAGGTGTGTTGGCAGCATGTGGGACCTGTGTGCGCAAGTACACACATGCTTGTGTAAGAGCGTCCGTGCACAGTCCAGGTACATGCAGACGTGAAGACATGAACATGTGTCCCCAGACTATGCATACGTCGTAAAACACACGCTTGCAAGTGACCTGTGTGGGTACTCATATGCCCGTGTTGTGTATGTTGGTGTACCCTTCCACATGTAAGTCTGCATACGTGTGTGCATGTGGTCGTGTGTGTCTCCCCATGGGGCGGTGCTTCCCTGGGCCTCCCCCAACCCGGTTCCTCCACCTGGCGCCTCCCACCTGAGCTCCTCCCCCTAGGGTGGCCCAGCTGGGTCCCACCCCCTGAGTCCCCTCACCTGGGTCCTCCCCAAGGGGGTCTCTGCCCCGCCCCACCTACCTGGGCCCCCACTGCCATCCAGGCCAGCTCAGGTGAGGGGGCACGGCCCGTCTGGAGCTGGCAGTGCCCAGGCCCCGGCTGGGGGACTGGCTGGGCGAGGGGTGCGGCTGAACACATCCCTCATGGCCTGTGGGGACTTGGGCCCATCACAACCATCCTCGCACACCGGTTGTTCTGTGCCCCCAGGGATCAGCTCTCAGCTGGTGGGAGGAGCCAGGGACCCAGTGCGGGGCGTGGTCTGTCACCCTGCATGGCTGTGCTGGGAGGGGCAAGCCACGGCCTGGAGCTGGAGTCTTCCAGAACCTTCTGCGGACTCGGGCTGAGGAACACGGTCAGCCTGTGTCGGGTCGGCCTCAGGGGTGGCAGAGCCCAGGGACACAACGGGGTCCCGGGGACAGTGGGCAGGAGTGCTGGAGTGGGCAGTGAGGATGCACAGGGCTGCAGGGAGGGACGCCGGGCCTGGGACAGCCGTGGTGGCCTCCCCCCCAGAGCCCCTCAGAGGACAGCCGCCCACTGTGACGACGTGCGGGGCCTGGCTGTGGCCGCACATCGGCCAAGAGGCAGCAGTTCCCACCCGGGAGTGCTCCTGAGCGTCTCCTCGGTCCCGGACACGCTTCCCGCTGAGCCCCTGCCAGGTGCCAGGTGCTGGGGTCAGCCCAGGGCTGCCAAGGGCTTTTCCGAGGGCGCGGGCAGGGCCAGGCCCACATCCTGCCGGAGGGGGCCCGTCAGTGAGTTCCCAGGAGTACCTCCTCTGCTCGGCCTCTCAGACCCGTGAGTGTGTGTGTGTGTGTGGGGGACAGTTGCCTGTGTGTGTGTGGTGCGGGAAGGGGCTGCCTTTGGGGGCTGCGGGGCAGTGATAGTCCTGTTCTCACTCGCACTCTCGGCACCTGGGCTGCCTGTCCCTGGGGCGGCTTCTCGTGGCCGAGGCAGAGGGGATGCGGGGCAGGGAGTGACGGGTGGCCCCTCCCTGGCTCCTGGGTGGCAGGGACAGGCCTGTGGGTCCCTCGGGGACACTGGCCGTCCCTGGAGTCCTGCGGAAGACCCAGGGGTCGTGGCTCCGCCTCGTGTGAGAATAGGGGGAGCGGCTCTGCCCCCTCAGGCTCCGTGGAGGGGACCAGCAGCCCCGAGAAGGCCCCGCCCCACCCCCTGCACGATCATCACTTTATAAACTCTCGTTTAATTGGATTTTGTTGGGCTGAAAATATGGAACCCGGGAGATATGAATTCACAAGCTATGGATTTTCCGCCCAGAGAAAATGGTGTTTGGAGAAAATAGGTTAGAACGGAGCCATGGCTAGAACGGCCCTAAAGAGAGATATTGATTATTGCTTGATACCTCAACTAATAACAAAACCACCAGAAACCGAGGACTTTTGGAAACAAAAGCCGCAATTGGAGAAAACAGCTCCGGATTCCTGCTTGGTGGCTGCAGGGGGAGGGGAGGGGCTTCGAGGCACTTTCCCTGGAAGAGAAAAGCTGGGGCAAGTAGCACCCGCCCCTCCCCCACGCACCCACAGCCCCACGTGGCCACGCCCCCACGGACCACACACCCGTTCCCACACTGACCAGGGAACCCGAGCAGGGGCCGGGTGGGCGTGGGGACCCGGGGGCAGGGTCTGGTCTGGCTAGGTGGGTCTGGCAGCCCAGACGCTCTCTACCTGCTGACTCAGCGCCGCCTAGAGAAGCCCCCTGCGTCCCACACCCCGCGTCCCCTCCTGTCCCCTCCCTGCATCCCCACGCGTCCCCCATGGCCCCCTCTGCAACCCCTTCGTATCCGGCACCCTGTCCCAGCCCCTGCCCGCTGAGGGGGACTGTCCAAGCTGCCCATCCCAACCTACCTTTGCCTGGCTCCTCCCGCCTGCCCCTCCCACCTGCCCCTCCGTCTGTCTGTCAGGTGCTGCCTTGGGGTGATGCTTTCTGCTGCTCCCCTCTGTGGAGGCAGGACCCCGCGTGGGGGCAGCCGCACGAGCTCGTCCTGCGCGTTTCCGTGGGCAGACACTGGTGGGCGCTCAGCTGGGACAGGACGGGACTGGGTGGAGGGAGACCTTGAAAACCGCCCCTCCCCCCTCCTTGCAGGACCCCCGGCCAGGCTCTCAGACAGCTCAGGGCTGGCTCCGGGCTCCGTCCAGGCTGGAAGTCCGGCCCGTGGGCCCCTGAACACAGTGTCCCATCTCTGACCCTGCTCCGGGTCTGCTGATGGGCTGGGGGCAGGTGCACAGGAGAGGAGGCTGGGGGATCCCCCCAGCCTCCCAGAGATTCCACTTCCTGCAAGGGCCCTGGGGTCAGCCACTCAACTTTACCCCCACCTCCAGCTCTACCCCCCACAGCCTGGGGGGCTTTGAGACGGAAGCACGCAAAGGAACACAGGGCTAGAAACAGAGCCGGGCCATGAGACAGGCACCGCCTTGTCCACGGCTGCCCTGGGCCTCCGAGCCTGCCAGGAGGGACCCCTGGCAGGAGCACTGAGCCCGGAGTCAGCTCCGAGCATGGCTGGGTGTGGCCCCTCCCTCCTCCCAGGTTCCAGCCGGGAGCCTTGAGGGGCCCGAGAGGCGAGGGGGAGGGGGCCCTCGCAGGAGAACCCATTCCTCTTCGTTAAAAGAGACACGGCCTGACAGGACCGTCCTTCTGCTGCGAAGTTTGGCTCTCCGGAGCGTGGTTATTTATTCTTCACGGAGTGACCCTGGACGAGAGCCCAGACACGCGTCCACGGGGCCGGATTTGCCACAGCCATGGGTGAAGAGCTATTCTGTAGCGTCCTACCAACAAACCATTTGGAAGAGTTATTGGCTGACCCAGCCTTGGAGGCCAGAGTTGGCGGTTGCCAGGGAGACTGGACGTTTTTTTCTTTACGTCTGTGGAGCCCCCGAACCGGGACCACCCACCCAGGTCTTGGGGAAGCGCGGTGGCCTTGCATGTGCCTCACCCCAACACCCCACGTGGTCTCCTGAGCCCCGCCAAGACTGATCCCTGAGCACAGAGCCAGGAGTCAGCCCTGAGCACTGCTGAATGAGGCCCCAAAGAACCCAAACCAACCCCATTGGGGGAGTGCTGGGCGTTGGCCTGGCCAGGGGGACCTAGTTCCTGTACTCACGCCTCCACACACAGAGCCCTGGTGCTCTCCTCAGCGAGGACGGAACAGCCCAGAGGGGACCGGAGAGAGGAACAGGCTTCCTGCCGCCTGCCCGGAGTTGGTGGGCTGAGCAGAGCCCACACATTTTCCAGGCCTGACGATAGACTGGGCCACAGAGGAAGTTCAAATGGATTTTAGAAGCTGAGATTGTACACGACGTTTCCTCTGGGCACGGCAGTAGGAAGTTAGGGGTCTGCAACCAGCAGAATTGGCAGCTGATATGCCTGGGCAAAATCAAGGGTGACCGTGGGGGGTCCCCAGGGGTGATGGGGGCCTCGGGGCCAGTCCTGGAAGTGCCCATCCCGGCGGGCAGGGACGCTCAGCCTCGTGCCCCGCAGAGCCTCAGGGGGCCTCTGTACCCAGCGGTACTTGGGGGGCCCTGATGCTGGGGAATTAACCCCGGCCCATGTGTGTCCCGACTCCTGAAACCCTGAGTTCCTGAACACCAGAGAGGAAGTCACGGAGAGTTAGGAAGTACCAACGCGCAGGGCACGGCACGGCACATGGCAGGGCCCAGGAGAGCTCCGTCTGGGGATGGGGGAGGGGCAGGGCCCGGTTAGCAGCCAAGAAAAGGGGCAACAAACAGGAACATTTAAAGCAAATTGTGCCTCAAGAAGCATCAGTGGAGTAAAAATGTGATCAACGATCCGGAGGAGAAGGCCTGAGGGTCATCCCCGGGGTCGGTGCTCAGAGCGTGGGAGACCCCCGGAGCGGCCAAGCCTACTCAGGAGCCTCAGACACCCCCGAAGGTGATAGGCGCGAGGCCAAACGACACGGCAAGGCTTTCCCTGTCACTAATGATTAGGGGAGAGAAAAGGGAAAACAGGCACCGGGAGGGAGGCTGCATTCCTCAGGGTGGCTTCTACGGAAACCCAGAAAGTGGCAGGTGACGGGCGGGGGCCCTCGGCAGGGCAGGAGAGCGCAGGACGGGAGAGTCTGCGAAATAGCCAAGTCCTGAAACAAAGCAAAACGCCGAGAGCAGGACTAGGAGATCATCCACACACCCCACTCCTGAGCGTGCTCGCGCAGTACTCCAAGCGGGGTCGTGCCCGTGTCCTAGGAGCTTTTTATCCGACAGATAAAACCCCCACGTCGACCAAAGGTAAGTGAGGAAGCGTGACTGGGCGGGTGTTTGCACCGAGTCTGATCAGACACGGAGGGGGAGTGCAGGTGCCCATTGTGCTCTGGGCGCTCAGGGCAGTTCCCGGCGGGCACGGCGGTGGTGAGGCCACATGGGATCGAGAGTCCACTGAGAGTCTCGGGCCCGTGTACTCAAAATGTCACGTTAGTTTTTTTAGTTTTTTTTTTTGTTCCCCCAGGAATGTCCACTGATGCACCGTGATTGACAGAGTTGTTCATGACAGAGCTATTTCAGGCACAGTGTTCCAAGACCAATCCCACCACCAGTGTCCCCCAGTCCCACCACCAGTGTCCCCTGCCTCTGCCATGTCCCCAGGTGCCCTCCCCCTTTGCCCTCCCCCCACCCCGGGCAGGCATATGACACATTTATTTCATGTTACTCGGCCAAATAAAACCCAAAGGAATGGCAGCTAGAATCCTCAGAAAATAAATGAATAAAAACTAACTTGCGATGATTAATTACTTTGTTCTTAACCCTTCTTAGTCTGGTAAAGGGCGTACGCACCCTTAGTGATGATGGGAACCCGCTCCTGTCCCTTACAGGAGCACTTTTAGCACTTCTTGAAAAACTGGATCAAGGCTGTGACTCCCCTGAGCTGTCGCCTGCCCACGAAGCTCCGTGTCGCGCCTTCAGGTCTGAGCGAGAGTCTCACGGCAGAGTGCTCCTGGGGAGGTGCTGGTGTCCGTGAGTCTCTGTGCTCGGTCCTTCCCGACTCTCCGGCTCACGAGCCCGTCTGGCGGAGCTGCTGCGCATCTAACGGGCTCTCCTTCACGTCAGCTCCTTTTTGGATTTTGCTGTTCGCGATAGTCTGTCTCTGTCTGGATTTTGTCACTTTGAGTAGAGAGCGTCTGGGGGTTTTCCTGATTGCCTCTGTCTTCGCCGGGATGCTCGGGGCTCCTGGACCCCAGAGCCTTGATCCTCAGTCCTGGGAGCTGCTGGCGACGACTTTGGGAAGCTCTTGTGTCTCCCTCATGTGCGTCTCCTTGCTCTCAGGGCCCCCGATGATTCTTCTCTCTCTCTCTCTCTCTCTCTCTCTCTCTCTCTTTGGTCACACCTGGCGATGCTCAGGGGTTCCTCCTGGCTCTGCACTCAGGAATTACTCCTAGCGGTGCTTGGGGACCATATGGGATGCTGGGGATCGAACCTGGGTTGGCTGTGTGCAAGGCAACCACCCTCCCCACTGTATTATCGCTCCAGCCCCGATTCTTCTCTTGTTCCTCCCGAGCTCAGCCCCTGCTGTGCAGTTCACTTCCTTCCAGACTGTTCTCCACCTTCTGCCGTTTCCTCCTCCTGAGCTTCCTGCCCGGCTGCTGTTGTTCTGCTGTTCAGAGTCCAGTGGCTGTCTGACACCCCCTCCCCTCCCCTCGTAGTTGTCACTTCGGACTGCTGCTGTCCCCTTCCGACCCTCAGACTTCCTTTGCCTGCTGACCACCTGGGCCATCGTTTCTCTGAGCTCGTTCAACCTCCTTACCAGAGTCACTGAGATGTTGCCTGAGGAGTTGCTGGCATTTTTGCTTCCGCTGATGCTGTTTGCCCTCGCTGACAGTGGTGGCCTTCTGCAGGTCCCCCGACGGGTCTCCTGGTGTTCCTGCTGTGCTGGGGGTGAGTCTTGTTAAGTCAGGGATTCTGGGTTCCCAAGTGGCGAGTCGGACAGAGACATGAACTTGATAATGCAAAAGCAGTAGGAGTTTTTTTTCCAGTAGACTGGGGTCAACTATCCCACCCAAAGAGTGGTCTCTGGATAGCGACCCTTACTTCAGGCAGCAAGCAATTTATTTAGGGTTTGGTTACATAAATGATATATGCCTTATTGTTTCAGAAAAAACCTTACCTAGTTACCAAACAAAGGTGTTTTGGCCGGGCTGGAGCAATAGCACAGGGGGTAGGGCATTTGCCTTGCACGCGGCCAAACCAGGTTCGATTCCCAGCATCCCTTATGGTCCCCTGACGCTGCCAGGAGTGATTCCTGAGTGCATGAGCCAGGAGTAACCTCTGTGCATCGCCCGGTGTGACCCAAAAAAGCAAAAAAAAAAAAAAGCGTTTTGGCAAGTGTCTAGGGTAACAGTGGAAGGCAACAGTTAAACAATAGTTTCCAGTAACAGTTCATGGTTACATAGCTACTCATTCTTTAGGGTTAACAAAAGGTAATTTCTGGGGCATTTTGACGGGAGGCATAGTGATTGATTGATTGAGGCCGCGGGCTGGGTCCAGGAACTTTCCCAGGTGGGTTCAGGTTGGCCAGTGACACATTGTTTCATTGCTGGGAAACCGAGACTGTTTCAGTTCCAGGAACTGAGCCTGAGGCCTCACTGATGTTGCAGGTTTCTGCCGCCTGTCGGGTCAGATTCGCCCTTCCTGTCTGTGATGCTCCGAGGGGTTCAGCTGGAGGTGCGGTGAGCCCTGGCTTCTCTGCCCATCACGGGGTGTCGGAGCAGGGAGCAGGCAGGTGGGAGCTGTGGCCCGCGGGGGCCGCGGGGACCCCAGCAGAGAGGATCGGCCTCCCGTCTGGAACCGGCCGGAGACTTCAGCCGAGGCGACCAGTCTTGCTCTTCCTCTTATCGTACTGACCAAAGGGAAGCCCATCTCGTCGGTAAGGCGCAGTGCCGACTTCCATCAGAAGCCGCAGCGGGCGGCATCAAAAGGCTGGAGGGGAGATTGTCGCCCAAGAAGCCGGCACCCACAAGGCGACCACGGTGGGCAGAGACAGGGCACGGACCTTCCCCAGCCGGTGAGAACGTGGCAACTCAGGCGCGAGACGCCCTGGCACGCTTCCAGCCGAGAGTCGAGCGAGGCACAGACGGCTCCAAGCGCAGAAAGCCCCCGACGAAAGGGCGCGCGGCGGTGAGCGATTTGCTCCATTTCTCTCTCGTGTCTCATTTAAAGGGCAACTGGGAAAACCACCGTGCGAAAGCTTTGCTGAGGTCTGGGCTGCACGAAGACAAACTTCATGTGACAATAATAGCACCAGGAGGTTAGGAGCGAGCCGTACCAGAGCTGAGCTTCTGCGTACGATGGAAATACACTTGGTTCGAGTCCAAGACAAGTGATTCTAAGATGCTGTTTATAATCCCCAGGGAAAGCACTAAGAAAATGCTAAAAAAAATAGAGTAGATGAAATAAAGAGAATGAAAACACTGTACTAGAGAACGTATATTTACTTGCCCGGAAGGCACTGATGACAAAACAGAAGAATTCAAAGACGTCACCAGGGCAGGCGTGTGACCTGGCAGTGAGCCTTAGACAAGACCTGCAGGCAACCTCACTTGGCCCCGGGCCACACCACGTACTGGGATAAATAAATGCGTCATTTGAAAGATCCGACACAAAAGAGAGTGAGTGGGTGGGCAGGTAGCAATTCCACCCCCGGTAATTATTTATTCCGCATTCCAGTCTAAATCATCTCGGCTAGATAAAACCTATACGTATGTGAGCTGCGGGCTGGAGCGATAGCACAGCGGTAGGGCGTTTGCCTTGCACGCTGCCAACATGGCTGACCCGAGTTTGATTCCTTCGCCCCTCTCGGAGAGCCCGGCAGGGCCTGGCAAGCTCCCCGTGACGTATTTGATATGCCAAGCACAGTAACAACAAGTCTCACGATGGAGACGCTACTGGGCCCGCTCGAGCAAATCGATGAACAACAGGAGGACAGTGACAGTGACGTGAGCTGCAGGGGACACGGGAAAGAGGGCTGAGGAGAGCCACGGAGCACGCGACGAGGAGAGGCTGGGCTGGCTCTGAGCAGAGCAGGAACGACACCCTGGGACGTAAGGAGCGACAGTGGGCAGGTCTGCAACCAGGTAAGGGCCAATCGGTAGGAAGACACGGGGCAGATCTCAGGAGGCAGAAAGGACGGAGGGACTGAAACGGGAGTGAGACCAGCCACGGGCAAGGGGCTGCGAGCAGGAGGGGGTGGGGGTCCCCGCAAGGTGGCCGCAGCCCCTCCCGGGCCGGCCAGCCCCGCCCCGCCCATGTACCCAAGGCGCCTGACCCCGGCCCAGGCCCCCTGGGTGGCCTCAGCCGCTTCCTTCGCTGCCTGGTCATTTCAGTCCTGGAAGGCCCAGGCTCGTCGCGGCCTCCTTCCGTGGCTACTCTGTGGCCCAGAGAAGCGAGACCGTCTGTCGGTGCCCCCTCGGACCCGCCCACCGTGAGTTGCACGGTTTCCTGCTGCCCCCACTGTGTGGGGCTGGTCCAGGTGCTGGTCCAAGCAGCTCCCCCAGCTGCCCCGTCCCATGCATTGCCTGGCTCCCGGGCGAGAGCCCCAGGGAACGGTGTCACGCCCTTGTCTTTCTGACCCGTGCTTTCGTGTCGCGGGCAGATGGCTTCTCTGAGCGAGCAGCACCCGGCAGCCGGCAAGGGGGTTCCTGGGGCAGCCCAGGCCCACCCGCACACGCCCCCAGTTACTTGATGCATGTTGTCCTGGTGGAGTGAGGACATCTCACTGTGCAGCAGGAAGCCCCACGGAAAGCCGGAGGAGACCAAGCAACGCCTGACGCACGGTGGGCTCAGGTCCAAGGCGGGAGCTCCATCTCTCAGGCCCGTGCCAGGGTGGACATCTGCAGGCAGCCGGCAGGGGAGACCCAAAGCAGCAATTCCCCAAGCGTGTTACTTGGCAAAGCGGGTCTGGGCGGCCTCGGGGCGCCCTCAGGCTCCCACAGGTGGACGGACCACCTTAGGACACCCCGAATGGCCCCAGGCTAGACTCCTCCGCCCCTGGCCGGGCGCCTACTGACCTGGGAAGTGTGGGGTGGGCAGGGGGCGTTCTCCTCCCGACTGCCCTGACAGTGGGGGTGAGTGAGCACTCTCCAGGAGCCCACGGGCTCTGTCTTCCTCAGAGGAAGTCTGTTCATTCCTCAATCCATTTTGGGACAGGGTTTGGGAGTTCTGGGTTGTTGATCTTTGTGAATTTTTTCTACAGCTTGGATATTAACCCTTTATCTGGCGTGTCGAGTGTGAATATTTGTCTCGTTTTGCCGGCTGTCTTAGGTTCAGCCCATGTTTATTTTGTCATGCAGAAATCATTTAATTTTTAAAAACTATTTTGGGCCATCCTGGCTCTGGCCAGTTTACTCCTGGCTGGGTGCTCAGGGATTTCTTCCGGTGGGCTCAGGGACCCCTCAGGGGCCCCACGATCGGATGCAGGCCAACCGTGCGCCAGTGCCCTGCTCCATCGCTCATTTGATGCAGTTAAATAAACAACAAATGGTCTTTTATTTTTGCATCTATCGTCTCTGCCAGTGGAATCATTATCATCGAAAACAATTTCATGAAGATATTTTTCAAGACAAAGATCTTCAATCAGTAACCAAACCTTCCACTTAAGAAACTAGGAATCAGAGAGATGAGCTGATCAAGGGAAAATGGAAATATAAGAGTGGGAATGAATGAAGACCCACGGGACAGGTGCCAGTGGGCAGCTGCCTGGGGATCCTCGGGGGAGAGCCAGGGGGTCTTGTGGAAACCTGCCTTGGGGAAGGGGGGCTGAGCGCATCACAGGGTCTCTGCATGCGCCTGGCTCGTGGCTGTCCGTCCCTCCGGGCGCTGCTTGGGCCGAGCCCGGGCATGTCTGTGGGAGTGGGAACTGCCGGGGCCCCACCTGGACCAGCCCCCACCACTCCCTGTGATGGTCCTCCCAGCCGGCCTTCTCCTACCGCCTCACTCCGCCGAGCGCGCCAGGACCGTGCGCCCGTGAGGTGAAAGCTCCGCGGCCCTCTGGTAGCGAGGCCGCCGTCGCCTCAGAGAATCACCAGCTGGTCATTTCAGTAATTAATTTTTCTTTTTTTAGCCAGAAAGGTGAAGAATCTTCTTTCTTCTTTGGAAATACTTTCCTTGAATTCCGCTGGCCGGGCAGGGCCTGGTTTGTCTCTGACAGACCCATGAGGGTGTGTCTGCGCCAAGGATCGGCCCACGGCACACGTGCTGCTGCCTCCCACTTCGCCTTTCAGCCTTACAGTTTGTCAGTGTATGTGTGTGTGTGTGTGTGTGTGTGTGTGTGCGCACACGTGTGTCTGTGTGCACATGTATGTATGTGTGCGAGTACATGTGCATGCGTGTGTGCTTATGTGCATATGTGAGCACGTATGCATATGTATGTGTGTGCACATACATGCGTGTGCTTGAGCACGTGTCTATGTGTGTGCATGCGTTTGCGCATGTGTGTTCATGTGTGTGTGATGCCTTGCTTCTATTCGGTCGAATATGTCAGAGGTTTTTATTTAAAAATTTTTATATCCTGCTTAGAAAACTGACCCTTTTCTGCAAGATTACATAACAGACCATTTTTTTCCAGCATGTTGCTGCATTTCACATGGGTGACTCACAAGCGGTTCTCAGGTGCTGTCAGCTGGGGAGGGGTTTGATGCCAGGTGCGAGGGCGTGTGGGCCGTGGGGTCCTGGACCACCACACCTGGCAGTGCTAGGGGGACACTCCCCTCCCGCAAGCCGCAGCAGATGGCCGGGGGCCTGGGAGTGCCAGGAATCTCTGGCCCCACATTTAAGTTTAAAGAATCTGGGTTTGTTTGATGTGAGAAATGGTATTTTTTTAAATTAATTTTTATTAGTGAAACACCATGAGGTACAGTTGTAGACTTACAAATTTTGTGCTTGGGTTTCAATTATACAAT
>JAOXYA010003678.1:0-14471 GCA_028565675.1 Sorex palustris | reverse complement strand
TGTAGTTGCCGACCGTCTATCTTCACTCCCATTCCTTCCCACTTCAGTTGTCTCATGACATTCTCGAGGGTGGCACTGAAGAGTCTCAGTGAAATGATATCACCCTGCTGAACCCCTCTCTTGATATGTATGATCACTTCCTTGTAGAATGGTGAGATCCTGGTAGTGAATCCGCAATACAGCTCATGGAGAATCCTGATGTACTGAATTTGAAAGCCCTGTTTGGTTAAGGCTTCGATGACTGCTTATGTCTTAACAGAATCAAAGACCTTCTTTAAATCAATGAACATTAGACAGAGTGGCATCTTGAGCTTCCAAGAAATCTCAGTGAGGTTGGTTATCATGTGGACATGGTCAATCATGTTGACTCCTTTTCGAAACCCAGCTTGCTCACAATATAGCTTAATATTTTATATAATAAAATATTTGTTGCAGAGTTGGATTTTATATGACAACAATATTGAGAGGGCTTATTTGTTTTGCAGACCATACCATTGTTGTGGATAGTGTTTTGCATGGGAGATTGCCCAGAAATCTGGAGTAAAATTACTAAAATCTCAGATTCTGTTCTCCAGTAATTTATTCTCCACAGACTCAGGCACCATGCAAATTTTAGAAGACTGTTTGTCAGTGTTTAATCACTATTTGCATATAATTCATAAGAAAAAAATGTTCCCACCTCTGATTCTGTAGCTTAGAAATGCACAAGCTATACAACATCTGGAATCTACCCAAAGGAAAAATTGCCTGTCTATAAATCTAGCTTGCTGGAGGCAGAAACCATGTGCTCAGAATCATTAAAAGCACATTTCTCTTTGTCGCTTTGCAGCCCCTCCGCCACTTTGGAAGCCAGAGAAGCTGGGACAGATCCACTTTGGTGATATCAAGCCAAGGGACCATAAGCCTCTTGGTTAGAAACTGTCCAGGCTTAACACCTTATTACTGTTCTCAGATTGCCTCTCAACACTCATTAACAGCACTCAGTATTTCCAGGCAAGGCGATGGGATTTAAGATTAGGACAAAAGAGTAGTCACTTTTGCTTCCAAGGGATGGTGTCTTTGGAATCTTATCATTCTGTAAGATTTGGGAGGTAGAACTACCACTTGCTACTGAGGCTTCCTGTGGGAATCAGACACGACAGTGTCATTGATACCAAAATTTTGTAAAACATTCCAGTCTATTAACATGGTAAATAAGTAGTTATTTGTATACTTTAAAGCTTAAAGTAGAGAGTGATGAACCAGTAGATCCTACAGTACCTTGGGCATTTTTCACACTAACTCACGCATTCAATTGCCTTAAAATTCTGCTCAGTATTAATCCCTAATGCCCACAGTGACTCCACTGAGGGACATGGATAAAAATGAGGCAGAACAAAATATCACACCAACTTTGACACAAAGAATTTAAGGGCTCAAAAGATATAGTGGCATATATTGGTCTGTCTCTATGACTTTAAGAGACAGCTTCTAACCAGAAGACAATGAACATTTCTGTCTCTAAGACCTAGAAGGACTCCAGAGATAAACAGGCTAAAGGAGTACACTCAAACTCTGGCCTGAAACCTACAGTTGGAAAATATGATCATTGCTTCTGGGAGGCACCACCCTGCTCTAATTTAACCCAGTCTAAAGTTTCAAGTTAATACCTCAGTTCTTACTACACCTACACAAAACATCACTGCCATTTTTACTAAAACCAAACTTGATCTGTTATTGCAATTCTGAAGGTGGAAATTTAAAAAGCCATTTTTACTTCAAGACAAAGCTCTTTTATAAAAACCAAATTCTAATCCTGTAAAGAGATAGCAACATTTTTTTAGTTAAAATCCAAGATAAAATAAATTACACATGATTTTAAGACATGTAGCAGGTTTGGCCATAGCTCAGGTTTTGATTAAATATCTCAGGTTTAATAATAATTTTGCTTATCTATAATTGCTTCACTATAAGGGACCCTTCACTATAAAAAACAAGGAAAGTCTCTAATCTGCACCTTTTCTTCTATCTCATCTAAAAATATTTTTACACTTTGCTCCTCTCCTGAAGCCATTTGACTAAAATAACTAGATATTCTAACAACTGGGTAACTATTCCCACTAACCAAGGGACCAACCAGATTCCAAAAACTACTTTGAGGATGAGAGAGGGGCATTAAGTGAGCCCTTTCCATTTTTTCATTTAAATATTTGGCCCAGGTCTCTTAGATACCTTCAGAAAAATATAATACTTTATGTTAAGATGCTTATGTAATCAAGAACAGTCATTCCACCCAACTTCTACAGAGAGACTTTTAAATTTTTTTTTAATTTTTAAAAAATTTTTATTAGTGAGACATCATGAGGAACAGTTGTAGACTTACAAATTTTTGTAATTTGTTTTCAATTATACACTGATCAAATACCCATCCTTCCACCAGTGCCCATTTCCCACCACCAAGGATTCCAGTATCCCTCCCACCCCCTCCCCCCCTCCCACCCTGCCTCTGTGGCCCAATAAGAGAGAGAGAACAAAGGGGAATGCCCTGATACAGCGAGCCTTTTTAAAGGGAGTTTCACCTTCACTCTAGATCTCAGATCTTTCTTGTAGGAAATAACCAAATTATGTCTTTGCCCATGATTCCTTACATCAATTGGGATAACTTACTAGAGAGTGGGATAATGTAGGGACTGGAAGGAAAAATAAGTGGGAGCTATGATTAGAAAGATAATGATCTGTGATAAGTATTGAGGCTGTTCAGAAGATATCCTCTCAAACATATTGGTTTCCCCGACCCCTTGTGTTTTACCACTTTTTATCTTAAATCCAATGCAAAGTGCTCAGCCCTAGTTAGGAAGATTTAAAGGGAGTGTGGCCCCCAAATAACCCTCCCCAAAAGAAGATGTAAAACGATATTTTTCACTTTCCATTGTATCCTGCTTAACGAAGCCCCATATCTCAGTTTCCTTACCCCTTTTTCCCTTCCCTCAAATAAAATTTTATTGAATTTAGCAGTCTTGTTTCTGGACCTTTGCTTTCAATCTTGATTACTTGAGGACAATAATGTGAACATGTTTTAATACTGTGTTCATTGATAGTAACCTGTCTGTTCGAAAATAGTGGCAGGTTGGGGGAGCTCAGAAAATCTGATCTTTATTTTATGCTTATAATGAATTTAGGTAATCATTTCCGGCACCCAGGCTCTAGACTATTCCTAAAAATATGATAATGACACAGTAGTGATGCTGAAACTCAGAAATGACAGACTCATTTGGAATACTAGATGGTTTGTCCAGGTAAGTTCTATGGTGGCCTTGGTCAGCTATGATTCCATCCATTTTCCAGTGAAAAGATGTTTATTACTCATGATAGTGGACACTGTGTGTAACCAAGACCGGTGATTTTTCCCTGACTTCCTATAAAATATCTGGTTTTCTGTCATGTGTGCAGGAAAGGAAGGGTAGAGGAGAAGAAAGGCGTAGGAGAAAGAAAAAGAAAAGGGGGAGGGAATAAGGGCATGAGGGAGGGATGAAAGAGATCTCAGGAATGTAGGGAAGCAAACAGTAAAGAGGATGAATAGCACTGAGAAATTAAAGTCATTAATTGACATGGCTGTCAGGAAGCCAAGGACAGAGGCTCTTTGTGGTCCAAACATCAGTCTGGCTTTAGTGTTCCAGCATCAGGAAACTCACTGACTTCCTCATGAAAGAGGGAAGGTCAGTCTAAGGTCTGTGCTACAGGAGATAAAACCCATGCTTTTTGATGCTTTATTTTCTGTCTCTGAAGGCACCTCATCTGTCTGACTGGCCACTATGGAAAGAACTCAGATATAGGACAAAGTGAGTGCTGTTGATCACTATGATAGAACTAAATTCTACCCTTATAGTAGGGGTCCTCATGCTGATGAAATCCTTCAGTGATAGAGCACTAGACCTCTAATATTTGACTCTCCCTGTCAGTGAACAGGACTAACATGAGCGCTTTCTTGCCTAGTAGAGGAAAATCCCATCAACCTCACACTGACAGACATGTCAGGTGGGAATAGAAAGACTGTCCAGTGACTCAGAGCCAGTTACAGATATGGCATCTTTAACATCCTTGTCATTTCCAAAAGAGCAGAATCCTGCTCTCCAGTGTGAGTAATCTATGCAGGACATACTATAGGTCTGCACCCCTGGGCAGTGTTTGATGAACTCCCACAAATACATGTCACCCAACATCCTTTTTTGAATCAGTAACCATAAGCACTGTCACACTCAGGAAATAATGTTTTGAAGAGAAAAGCAATGAACATAGTTATGATATCTTGGTCTACATTCATGCTTTATCACACATATTCAGACAAACTACATGCTGTCTCTGGGCTTCATTTTAATTCATTCTAAATTGCATCAAACATTATCAATCACACAGAGCTGGATTATATTAAATGTACGCATAGTGTCAAATTCAGTATCTGGTTCCACAAAGCATTTTGGGATGTCTAAGAGGGACATTATAAGACCCCCAGAGGTGCTTGAAACCACAGGGAGTCCTGAACTACATACACACTTACAATAAAAATTTCACTTACAAATTAGTTTCATAGTAAAATTGATAAAATCAAATTGTTTCAATAATACATTTTAATCAGTTATGTGATTATAGTCTCCCAAATATTTTTGGATCATATTTGATCAAGGGTAACTGAAACCTCAGATAATTGGGCACCTATATTCCCTAGTAAGTGCCATGTCCTGCTTCAATGAAGTGTCTAGGTAGGGAGCCCTGAGACCACCAAGATGTGGATGGGCTGGAGAACTTGGGAGGAAACCCCAGGGAAACAATTTCATCCAGAGATGAGAGCTCTGGCAGAGAATTAGATGGAATGATGTAACTGGGCAAAAAGAGCTTTCGTTGTTTTAGAGTCAAGATGTACTGACACTAAAATACATCTCTGATAAAATTTATGAGTCCAGCAAGTCCCTGGCTGAGACAGACAACTTATTTTGTGGAGAATTCAGTGTCAAATTAACTGCTGCAGTATTCTTTGGGCACCCACTGGAAGAGTTTTACAGTCTTTCTGGCTCCTGGCCTTAGTCAGTTTCCTTGTCAAAACATTGACTTTCCCCTTTAGCAACTAACAAGACATGGGCCTGGCAATGCCAGTAAGCAATGCATCTCTTACTTAATACCTCTGCCAGAAGGATGATACTCTTCATAAAGCTCACTCCACTGGAGTCAGGGCTAGGGATATGACACTGAAGTCATTTTCTCCTTGTCGCATCAGGAGAATTTTATGGCTTCTCAGTCGGGCAAGAGGCCTGCCCCTGATGAATGTTCCAGACCATCAACATCTAACATCATGCTCTAGATAAGAGACGGGCAGATCCATTTCTGCTAACAAGTCTCTCTCCCTTTTAGAAACAGGAGCAGGAAATTCAGGCCATTGTTAGCAAAGCTCTGCAGGACTTGGAACCATAGTTTCAAATGGCTGAGTCCAGCTCAAACAGACTGACCTGAACAATGACTCCCTATTTGCAACTGAACAACAGTCTTTTTTCCTCATTTGAATAGGCAATCCTGAGACAGAAGTATGGAGCAGGGAAGCAGACTTGTGAGGCGACCAGCGCCAATAATGGTGAGGGAACCCATAAAGTGTTATGATTGAATTAGCCGCACTGGGGTCATGGAGACCCACTTTTGGAGGATGGTACTCAGAACTGCTCCTTTGAATTACAGAAGGATGGGGGGTATTTCCCCTCTACACTGGCACTGTTAGTTAAAGGGTGCTCCTGAGTGTGTTAGTCCACATTTCATGCTGTTGGTCACTCTTGCAATTTTAGAAAGAGCTCTGTGTACATGAAGCAGAGGCTCCACGATGCTCCTCGAGGTGGGATCCTGCTGAGTACCAAGTACAGGGAAGGGGAGAAAGGTCAGAGCATTGCTGGGCCACACCAGCTTCTAGGAAAAATGGAAACAGTGACCTGCAGGGCCCCAAGCTTAGTCACAGACTGATAATTGAATATTAGGAAATGATGCTGTTGCTACGGAAAACAAAACTTGACTACCGTTGGTACCGCATTTAAAGAGACTAAGTTCCTCTTAGAATAGATATTCTTTTACATTGGATAAATACCTCAGAAAACCTTTAGTGATTTGTGAAAATACAAGCACCAGAGCATAGTGAGAGAAGACATACTGAGAGCAATGCTTAGTTGTATCTGGAATTTTTGTGTCATTTGTTCCAAGAGATCTTGGGGTGGGAAGAAAAGACACAGGACTAGGGAAATACTGGAAGGCTCCAGTCGGCTGGTAGAGGGCTGGATCACAGGAGGAAGAGTCAAGGAGATGCGACGTATAGGATTTTCAGGAAGGGCACTCCTTGTAGCATGTGAAATACCCTTCATGTGTTAGTGATAGGTAGTTCCCTGATAGTTGATGCTTCTTTCAGATGTCAGACACTTTCTAAACACTTTCCTCATGCTAGCAGAGCTTTGAGGAAGAAGACAGAAGAAATGGGGCTGATAAAAGATGATTGGTGGACAAAAACATGGGAAAGTGACAAAACAGGAAGGAAACTCAACTGGGAGGAATGCCTGGAGATTGTGAGTCCCAAGAAAAAAAGAAGGACCAGACTCACTTACTGGCAGGGAACATGTTGAAGTTAACAAGAATCAAGACCTAGAAGGCCAGAGAAGTCAACTCTCTGGGTTATGATATGTATTGTTTGACATTCAATTATCACAACTAACCTCCCACTAAGCTAGGACACATAGTGAGATTTTGAAGTGATGGATGATAGCCCTTGCCCTCAAGTTGCTCCTGCCTTGCCTGCCTCCCATCCTCATCCTAAGCAGTCAACCTGACTGAGCAGTGTCCGAAAGCAAAGAAGAATGCGCAATAAACACTGGCCAGAGATCGCAGAAGATCACCAAGAGATGGGCACTAGAACACCTACTCCAGTGGGGAGGAACAATGTAATGAGTGGAGTGGCAGACAGGTCAAACTCATCATGAAGAATAGACAATGCTCTCTAGAGCAGAAATATCTTCCCAGCTTTTTCTAGCTCACAAGACACACAGAGTTACACTCTTAATCCCCTGGGGCAGACAGAGGCACAGTCCTTGAGAGTGTTTAACAGAGGAACTATTGACTGGGAATGTGGGGTGCTAGGAAACCGCACATGGCTAGCTTCTGGGGAGTCAAATCTCCCACTTCTGTGCAAGAGAGAGGTTGCAGAAATGAGCTGTGCAATTCCACAGTAGGAGGAAGCAAAGTGACAGACACCCATCTCTTTCACCCCCTCCAGTGTCCTTATTAATTAAACTCAACTGGAAGTCAGAGGTCAGAAGGCTGGTCAGAGCTATCCTAAATCCTAGACTGTGGTTAAAGAGTGAGGCCAGGGAGACTTGTTAACAAAACTGCTGCCAGTCCTATCCAAGTTTTTCATAGTGAACTGGCCTCAGGCACTAAGGGCTCAGAGGTGATCAGCAAGCCTTAGGGATGATCTGCAGGAAGATTGTAGTTGGCTGTGGAAAATGTTCAGAAAGGAACTCACAGACTGATTTTCAACAGAAAACAGAGAGAATTCAGCCTGTGACTTCAAGCCCTCGATATCAGAAAAGGAAACAGACGATTAAAAACATATGGAAATTTTTGTTGGAAGCTAACACAGCAATTCTGCAGCTGGGGTTTGCATCCCATGAGGTTGAGCAGCCTGGGTGCTGCCCCATACCCAGAACAGCTCACAATTCTTCTCTGGTCAGGTTCTTCCAGAAGCAGACTCAGGTATTGACTTGGGTAGCTGTGACCAACCAAGAAGAGGCTGGTGAAAAGAGAAGGAAAAGAAAATCAAGTCTTAGTGCAGTTTGTGAGGTTCTGAGCTGTATGATCCTTGAGTATAATGTGCATCCACGGTTTCCTCTATTTTGGCCAAAGAGTTAGCCTAGACCCTGAAACTATTGGCCATGGGCCACAGAGAAAGACAGGAAATCACAGGCACTTGTAGCTCCTGGAGGCTTACATCATAAGCACCTCTGGGGATCAGAAGAAATCCTCAGGTATTGGTCCTGGTTGGCTGCTGAAGAATGGGAACAGCAAACTAAAATATCCAATGGGGGAACACTGAGTTAGAGTGGCTCCTGAGCATTGTCAGTGTGTCCCAATGACTCCACCCTCAATAAAAAGTTAGAGGAAGCCCCTTTACCCAAGGTGGTACTTTCATAAAATTAGCCTTGCTTTTCTTAGTGTTCAAGGATGAGGTGGTCATTTACTAGATAGATTTTCACAGTCTGCGCCTCCATTTCCTTCTCTGTCTATTGGACACAATACAATCTCTATCTTATCTCCTGTGTGACTGGAGCTGCCAAATATTTCAATAGCTTGCCTGATCAAGAATACAGGTGTGTGAATACAAGTTCAGATAAAATCGATGACAGGATCCAGGATGCCTTTGACCTCAAATAAAATCTCTGCTAGAGAGTGCGTGTTCATGTTCCAAACTCCCTTCCCCAGCAGCATCACTCAGAAGGGGTTATCAAAGAACTAGATACAAGTACCTTATTTGTATTGTAACAATTAAATTTCTTGACTTACAATAAAAATGAATACCTGAGTGATCAAAAATTCACTTAAACTGCATGCAAAGCTCTCTCAAATATTTGCTGATAGGCTATAAAAACACAATGATTGGCTATAAAAGACTAATGATGCCCCAAAGGCCAACACGTGTGAGAATTCTACCAAAAACAGACTTATTTGTGCTACAATGCTTTTTATTTAAAAAGAAAGCCTGTAAAGAAAATCTATAATTTAACGACGATTGCAGGATCATAGCTAGTCTACTCGCAAGACAAGCTTGGATCAGCTCTGACAGTGCCCCGGTGCTGATTTCATGATGCATACCCAGGATAGGCCAGAAGGGGGCAGGGTGGGGGTGACCTTGAAGAGCGCGGCTGTAGCAGAGCAGAGCAGAGTTTATGGTCCCCTCTGAGAATAACCCAGCTTAAGATCCTGGCTCAAACTCTCAAAGCTGTGAAAAAGAAAGGATATTAGCAGATTCTGCATCAGAATCCAGAGAGTCTTAGACACTGGCTTCCCACTATTAACTCTGATCAGAAATACAGAGTACAGTTTTCTGACAGGACCTACTGGAATGTTACTTAAAATTCCAGCAGAAACGTAGTGAGTAAGCCTTGAAGGGTGGCATAAGGAGATGGGCAGAAAGGTCCTTTCTTTACCACCTTTTTGTACCTGAGAATGGTGCAGAACAAAGAGATCACATACATTTCTATTTAGCTCATCAAATTGGAGACCTGGATATATTAAACTGCAGATTTACTATAACCAGTCCTTGGATATTGCCTACACTTAAAATGAATTGTTACCAAAATGTTCAGAGAAAACCATAGATTAAATGTATTGACTATGTTTCTTCTTTAAGTAATAGTTAAGGGCAATAACAATGACAGAACAGCCAAGTAGATATTTTCCTACCCATTATTAATAACAGCCCCTAAGCTCTCTGATGGATGGCCATCCTGTGACAGAGAGCTGGCAGCACTCACTCTAAAGAAGGATCGGGTGCTGGGAGGGCTAGAAATATATTTGATTTTAGAGATGCCTGGCTATTGATGGATGAGGAACGCCTGGAAGAAACAGCAATGTGAAGACCATGACCTTAAAAAAGAGAAGAATAGTGCAATTATTTTGTATTTCCCCTTCTTCCTGACTCTCCTGGTAGAGCCAAACAAGCGTGAACTATAAAAACCATCCCATCTTCATGCAGGTCCCTGTCCCTGGTAGAGCCAAACAAAGGTGAACTATAAAAACCATCCCATCTTCATGCAGGTCCCTGTTGCATTGTCACTAAAGAAAAAAAAAACAAGGGCTGGATCTATTGCACAGCAGGTCGGGCATCTGCCTTGCACTCAGCTGACCCAGGTTCAATTCCCTCTCGGAGAGCCCAGCAAGCTACTGAGAGTATCCCACCTGCATGGCAAAGTCTGACAAGCTCCCCGGGATGTATTCAATATGCCAAGCATAGTAACAACAAGTCTCACAATGAAGACATTACTGGTGACCCCTTGAGCAAATCGATGAACAACAGGCAGACAGTGCTACAGTGCTACAGGGGAAAAAAGGAGCTCTCTGTACCTTTCAGGAAAGGTAGTACTGCTCCACTCAGTCTCTCAGGATCCAAGCCAATGGAGCACTATCAGATCCCAGCATTTCATCTGGAACTGCAACCTCCAGGGGAAGGTGGACATCACTAGATGAGCCAGGTTTTGGCACTGCCTCAGTCCCAAGTGACTCAATCCCTTGTTTACATGTCATTGTACAGAATTGTCTGAGGCCCCATTCAGCTATGAAGGAACGGGAAAATGGTCTTATACACATTGCCCTATTCCCTCCCCAGTCCTCCTCCAGCCCATCATCAGGGTTCATTTCCTCTCACACTACCACAATGGCCTACTCTCAAAGTTAATGGAAATTCCCATTTTGCCCAGTAGTGGAGAGTATTAGATCAAAACAACCACCCTCCTCATGGAGCGATTCTCAACTTCTATGAAGCCTCCTTCTCTTGGTCTCTTTTCCCTCATGCCGCTGTCTTAAATTATCCTCACCCAACCTACTTTAAAGTATTGTTACTTTCTCAGGATAGATCTGCCTTATAGTTTCTTTTCCACCAACAACTCTGCCAGTCTCATTACTTTAAGTGCATCTGTGTGCAAATATATCTTAGGTATAGATGTCCTTTCTGAGGATATAATTTTGTTTTTTGACCCACCTACTCGACATAACATAGTGACCCAAGGGATCCTATTCTGACTTCACTGGTTTCTCTCAGTGTCAACTTTTAGGTCTGGACAGAAATGGCTTCCAGTACCTCCCTATTTCATTCCCATCAAATTATTGTCCCAGAGCAATTAGGATGCCCTTTGATTGCAAACCAAGTCACATGACTTCCTGTGAAGTCTCTGAATTTGCTTCTGCCTGCTGCTTACTCCATAGGAATTGAGCACCACCCTCTCTACTCTCCGCCTTTCTCTGCCCAGCAAGGCTGGTTCACCTATCCTGCCCAGACCCTTTTGCTCTACCTGCCCCATGATCCTGCCCACCTTTCATACTGGGTTTTAGGACATGCATTGCCCTGGCTTTGCACAAGGTGTTTTCCTTCAGTCTTGGGTAACCTCAGTACTTATAAATGACACATGGAGTGGGGGAGAATTTGGAGAATCACATGTCTCCTAAAGTCTGAAGAACAAGTACATCTGCCTGGGGTTTTCATAGCCAATAGAGAATAGCAGCCCAAAGCATCTCCACAATATGGAAGATAACCTGCATCTGTCCTATTTGTCATTCACCTGGCCATGTCAGTTCTCCTGTTGCCCACTCCTTGTGTCAGTATTCCTGTCATCTATCTGCCTGGGCTTGTCCTCCTGTCACTCATAAGCTGTGCCCCAATTCCACCTGGGGTTTGCCTGACTACATTGTCCTGAACACTTGCTCCTTGTTCCAAGAATCCTTTTAAATCTCAAGACAAGACCTGATTGCCCACTGACTGGAAAGGTCTGCATTTGGAAATAGAGATCAGAAATAGATTTCACCTCTCACCAAGCACTCAGCATGGTGATCAGAGGAGAAAAAACTGTGGGAATAAAGAACTAGTTTGTAGCAGCCTGACAACCTTTGGTATTAAGAGCATATTGGATTCAAAAGACAACAACAACAAGAACAACAACAAAGAGCATGTTGGAGCATATAAATCAAGCGTTTGATCAGAGAGGTACCTGAAGCAGTTCCCATTGATGTCCTGGGTTCTTTGGCTCCATTGCAGACCCCAACAACTGTCACCTGGTCACAGGAACACCTCCTGATCACCTCACCTGCAGGCTCAGCTCCCTGTGTCAGAGGAGATTCTGGAGATGGCTTTAGTCCTGCCAGTGTTCCCAAGTTTAACAGGGCTGCAGATAAAAGCTTATCTCTCAAGTCAAATTGCTAGACCCATATCTCAACTCTGACATTAGTTAATTCCCTACTCTCACTGAATTTCTGATGTTCTCCGTGTCCATTTAAAAACTGGGGGTATTAAAAATATTTCAGTGAATTCAGACATTTGAAGGCTGTATCATTATTTATATATAATTAAAACATACATATTTACATATAATTAATTACTTATAATTAAAAAGAAAAATGCCTGGGGCCAAAAAGATGGTTTAATAGGCTGAGCACATGCTTTGCATACAGCAGACTTGGGTTTGATCTCCAGAACCTCATGGCCCTCCAAACCAAATATCACCAGGAGCACTGGTCAGGGAGCAGACCTTGAGTGAGTGGCCCCACTGGGTGTGGCTTCAAAAAAAATTGAAACCAGGCAAAAGGCTTAACATGGGATATCTTATTAATAGGAGTACCCTATTTGGCCAATACACAGACCTTGCATTTGGCCAAATAGGGTACTCTTATTAATTAGATATTCTTTCCTTTCCTCTGCAGCCACAAGCATGGTGAACGTACCAAAAACTAGCTGAAATTTTTGTAAGAAATGTGGCAAACATCAGCCCCACAAAGTCACACAGTACAAGAAGGGCAAGGATTCTCTGTATGCCCAGGGGAAGCGTCGTTATGACAGGAAGCAGAGTGGTTACGAAGGTCAAACTAAGCCTATTTTCCGGAAAAAGGTTAAAACTACAAAGAAGATTGTGTTGAGACTTGAATACGTCGAGCCCAACTGCAGAGCCAAGAGAATTCTGGCCATTAAGAGTTGCAAGCATTTTGAATTGGGAGGTGATAAAAAGAGAAAGGGACAAGTGATCCAGTTCTAAGCTTCATCTTTTATTATGAAGACAGAAATTCTGGGCCGTGTTAGACTGATGGAACAATCCATGTTTTAGGAGGGAAATTAAGTAGTGTCATGAATAAACTCCCTGAGAGGAAAAACAAAACAAAACAAAATTAGATATCCTATTTGGCTGGACTGGTGCAATAGCACAGTGGGTAGGGCATCTGACTTGTATGCAGCCAACCCAGGTTCGATTCCTCCGTCCTTCTCAGAGAGCCTGGCAAGCTACTGAGAGTATTCCACCCACACGGCAGAGCCTGGCAAGCTCCCTGTGGCATATTGAATATGCCAAAAACCATAACAACAAGTCTCATCATGGAGACGTTACTGGTGCCTGCTCAAGCAAATTGATGAAAAACAGAACTACAGTGCTACAGTGCTATCCTATTTGTCCATAACATCAGAGTTACTTTTTTTTAGTTAGGGTTCTGAAGAGAAGCAGAACCAATAGGCACTGAGAAGATGAAGAGATATATGAACTGACTTGCACAGTTATGGAAACTGAGAAATCCTACCATCAGCTATTTATAAACAGGATACAAAAAAGACTGGTAGTGTCAAACTCAAAGGTAAGAATAATGATGTTCGTATGGGGAAAAATATAAGAAACTGGTCTGAGCCTGAAGAGTGATCTCCAAGAAAACATTGGTCCCTCAGTAGAAACAAGGACCAGAAGGACTGGCCCACAATTGGAAGCTTGCCACAAGTTAAGGGTGGGTGGGAGAGAGGGAAGTTAAGATAAAGAAGAAAACACTATGACAGTGACAGTAGGGAATAGGGAATGATCACTCTGGGCATGAACTGAGTGCTGAAAGTTGAGAGATAGAATGAGAGAGAAAGAGAGAGAGAGAGTGAGAAAGATAGAGAGAGGAAAAAGTGCCTGCCATAGAGGCAGATGGATGGAGGTGGAGGGAAACTGGGGACATTGATGGTGGGAAATCCATGCTGGTGAAGGGATGGGTGTTGAAACACTGTATGTCTGAAACCCAACCATGAACAATTTTGTAACTGTGCATCATAAAGTGACTCACTGTCACTGTCCTCCCGTTGTTCATTGATTTCCTCGAGCGGACCCAGTAACGTCCCCATTGTGAGACTTTGTTGTTACTGTGTTTGGCATGTCAAATATGTCACGAGTTGCTTGCCAGGCTTTGCCTTGCGGGCGAGATACTCACGGTAGCTTGCCGGGCTCTCCAAGAGGGGTGGAGGAATAGAACTCAGGTCGGCCATGTTGGCTGCGTGCAAAACAAACGCCCTACCCGCTCTGCTATTGCTCCAGCCCATAAAGTGATTCAATAAAATAAAATAAAGAAATGAAAATTCTCAGACTCTCATGAAATTTACATACAAGTGGTACTACATGGAAAGTATCATGCTAAGCAAAATGAGTCAGAAAGAGAGGTACAGACATAGAAAGACTGCATTTATCTGGAGAACATAAAGTAACAAAATAGGAGACTAACACCCAAGAATAGCTGAGACAAGTACCAGGAGATTTACTGCATGGCTTGGAGGCCAGCCGCACATGCTAGGGGAAAAGGCAGCTCAGATAGAGAAGGGAGCACCAAATAAAGGGTACTGGGAATATCCTCCCAGGATGGGAGATGCATGCTGAAAGTAGACTATAGACTGAACATGATTGCCACTCAATGCCTCTTTTGCA
>JAOXYA010003665.1:0-14471 GCA_028565675.1 Sorex palustris | reverse complement strand
CGAATACTCTCGGTAGCTTGCCGGGCTCTCCGAGAGGGGCGGAGGAATCGAACTCGGGTCGGCCATGTTGGCTGCGTCTCCAACGGAGACGTTACTGGGCCCGCTCGAGCAAATATGCAGGTTACAGGACTAAATCTCCAGGCCGCACAGCTGCAGAGGAGTCAGGCTGTCCCATCCTGGGTCCCGCCCACTCTGGCTGTCACACCCACAATCTGCCTCTGGGCGCCATCTTAACACACCAACAGGCCTGGTGCAGAGACTCACAGTTGAATCCCAAACTGGATTAGTGCCCTACAGAGATGTCTCTGGAACTCAACCATTTACAATCTTAGAATTCCAGAAGCATGGGGCCACTTCATGATATTCAAAATGAGCAATGGAAAATAAATTATTTAGTGTCTGCCCCTGTCAGGCAGGCTTGAATGGTGGTGGGAAAATTCAAGCAGAACATAATGCCCAGAAGTAGAGAGAGAGTATTGGGGAAACTGTCTGCCATAGAGGCAGGGTGAGGATTGGGATGGGGGCAAGGGGGGTGGATAATGGGGACATTGTTGGTGGAAAATATGCACTGGTGGAGGGATGGGTGTTCGATCATTGTATGGCTGAATCTCAAACATGAAATCTTTGTAACTGTATCTCACGGTGATTCAATTAAAAAAAAAAGAAAACGAAATTTCTGGTGTGTTTGGAGGCCTTTTGAACATATGCCCCGTCTATTGGTGAGTATGAATTCCTCTGTTTTTTTGTTTGTTTGTTTTTCACTAGTACACTATTAAGAGGGAGGGGTTAGGTCTCTAGGTATGTTTGCCAATCAAATTTACACCTGTGGCTTTGAGACAGCATGAACCTGGATGCCCACTGATGATTTGTAATCCTCCATGACCTGGAGCAGTTACAATGCCCCTGGGAATTTGCAATCAGGAGTTTATGGTACCAGCTGTATCCCTAAGATTGGGCAGGCCTGTGTTGCAGCACCTGTCACCCAAACAGTCCCGATCTCAAATACGGTATTTGCATTTGCTGGCAACTGAAAGTTATATTATCTGGCTCAATCTGGCCCTGAGAACATCTGTGATTTTATTCCAAGTTTAACCATTTTGGATTCAACTGATCAGCCAATAGAGCGGTAGGTATTGTGTGCAGGCAAAGGTTGGTCTGCTGCCAGTTTTCCTTAGTCTAAAAAAGAAAGTCTCCTTTAAACCCACTGCCTTCAGGGACCAGAGCAATAACACAGTGGGTAGGGCACTTGTTTTGCCTGCAGCTAACCCAGATTCCACCCTTATCATCCCACATGGTCCCCAGAGCCTGCCAGGAGTGATTTCTGAGCACAGAACCAGGAGTAACTGCTAAGAACTGCTGGGTGTGCCCCTCTCCAAAAAATCCACTGCCTTCTATTAGTCAGATGTGGTTATGGAGAGGGGAACTAGGTTTGGGGTGGAAGGAGCCTTTTTGGGGGTGGGGGGAGCCTGGTACTACTCTGCCCTGGCTTTAAGGTAGAGGAAATTGCCCTCAGACTACTTCCCCATTCTAGAAGGGGGCAAGGCTGGCTTGCAAGGAACTTCTGGGGGCATGACTATCTTGTTAGCTTCCTAATCTGCCTCCTGCTCAGGTTTGGTTAGAGTGGAAATTTCAGTCTGCACACCAATTTTTTGGCTCGCGTTTTCTTTTTGCTAAGTTCTTCACCTGCAGTTTCTGCGTCACCCCTGAATGTGCTCCTGGTCTCTGAAATCCGTTGCAGCTCCGTGCGTTCCGTCGCTGGGTTCTCCAGCACCTTTTCTCACTGTGTTCTCACGTGGGGTTCTCACATCAGGCTTTAAAGCAGTTTTGTCCCTTGAGAGAATCTGCTCCTTTTCTTTAGCCCTCTTGGTGCCACTCTGGACCTTCCATATTATTTTCTAAAATTTGTTTTGGAAAGATTTACCCTTCAGAAAGCGTATTCAACATCGTTGAATTTCAATGTTGTTGAAAGGGTACTAAAGCACTTTATGATGGAGCAGGAGCGATAGTAGAGGGTACTAAGGCTTTTGTCTAGCATGCAGCTCATACCCAGCATTTTATATAAACTCAAAGTTTGCCAAAGGTGATCCCTGAGCACTGCTGGGTGTGGCCAAAAATTAAGAATAAATAAATAAATAATGTATTCTTATATTATTTCCCTCTTCATTTAATACATCTAGGTACTCTGGATACATTGGATACATGTATATTTATTATTGTTGCATCCTGTAGATATTGTTGTATCTACAATAAAATGACTTTCTTTGTCACTTTTTTTGGGGGGGTTACACCCGGCGATGCATAGGGGTTACTCCTGGCTCATGCGCTCAGGAATTATTCCTAGCGGTGCTCTACTCCTGGCGGTGCTCGGGGGACCATATGGGATGCTGGGAATTGAACTCGGGTCAGCTGCGTGCAAGTCAAACGCCCTACCCCCTGTACTCTCGCTCCAGCCCCCTGTCTTTGTCTCTTGAAGTCTCTTTTGTCTGTTGTTTATTGTTTCCCACACTAATGAGCTCTCTTTGACCATCACTTCCTGTTGAGTCTGTTTGTGCTGTTCGGGCAAGTTCTTGTGGACAGTATCGATTTGGGCCTTGTATTTCTTTTTTTGAGTTTTTTTTTTATTGAATCACTGTGAGATAGGCCCTTAGAAAACTGTTCATGATTAGGTTTCAGTCATACAGTGTTCCAAAACCCATCCCTCCACCAGTGTACATTTCCCAGGACCAGTGTGCCCAGTTTCCCTTCTATAAACCCCCCCATCCTCCTCCAGCCTGCCTCGATGGCAGGCACTTTTCTTCTCTCTCTTTCTCTTTCTCTCCACCCAGCCACTCTTGCCTTGAATTGAAAGAGTTAATTTGCGTTTCTAAAATTACTGATAGGTAATGGCTGGAGCGCTAACACAGAGGGTAGGGCATTTGCCTTGCATGAGGCCGACACAGCCGACACAGCCGACCTGAATTCAATTCCTCCACCCCTCTCAGAGAGCCCGGCAAGCTACCGAGAGTTTCCCGCCCTCACGGCAAAGCCTAGCAAGCTACCCCTGACATATTCGATATGCCAAACACAGTAACAAGTCTCACAATGGTACTGAGCCCGCTCAAACAAATCAATGAACAACGGGAGGACAGTGACAGTGACTGACTTATTAATGGTCTTAGCAGTTGTTTTCTAGTCTATAGTTCTTCCTTCCCTTATGTCTTATAAGTTGCTGTTTTTCCATAGTGCATAATACTCTTCATCTTTTTGTAAATTGTAGATTTTTGCTGTGGTGACTATAAAACTTACATATCTCACAGATATAACAGTATCTTAAGCAGATTAGCATCTTGGCTTCATTAAAATTCTCTATCATTCCTGCATTTTTTCATCCAGGATCAAGGGTGAGCAGGGAGGCTCCAAGGTCCAGGTGTAGGGGAGAGGAAGAGGGAGCAGGCCCTGTTTAACCGATGGGGTGGTTAGTGCAAAAACTCTGAGGGCTTAAGCCCCAAGGCCAAGGACAAAAGAAGTCCCGGGGAGGGTCTAGCACCTGGCCAAAGACTCATGAAATACAGGTAACTGGGCCACAACGCAAAAACACAGGGTCCGTCTGTGATAGGGGGTGGGAGGGTGGGAGGGATGGAGGTGGTCGCCCAGCTGACAGGAGGAAAAGCTCCTCCAAATGGCTGCTGACCCGCAACAATAAAGGAAACAAAACCTAAAACAATCACATAACCCATAACCATCCATAGAGAAAAGAAAGTCGGTCATAAAGGACAGACATCTGCGAGAAGGAACCCATCAAAGGAGACAAAAGAGCCCCGGAAGTGGAGGAGGCGCCAAGCGATGCTTCCAGAAAAGGGCTGGGTGAACAGCTGGAGGCCTTACCCGGCCTCTCCAGGTTGGCCAAGGAGGATCCCAGGTGGAGAAAGGGTGTGGGGGGATGGGAGGAACCGGCTCCTGTCTGAACTTGGGACTGCGGTGAGGACTCAGAACTCTCTGAAGACTCCAGCCCCAAAGGCCAAGGACAGAGAGGTCCACGGGTGGGGAAACACCTATGCTAGGACAACCACCCGAACAAGGCCTGGACCCTGGGAACAAACGCCCGGATGGAGCAAGCAGGACCTGGGAACGAAGGCGGGGCTGGGAGGTGGGTCATGATCAGCTGAGCCCCGCCTACAGGGTGGGTCCTGTAGGGCGGGGGGTGGGGGGAGGGCGGGGCCTGCGGCCTATACTAAACTCAGGGCCCAGGCAGCTGGGCGTGCAGAGCCAGCAGAGCAGGACTCAGGATGTCTGAGCATCCTTCTCCTGCATCCTCGGGACCTCTGGCTGCTGTGCCAGCAGGTGAGTTGGGCTGTCCAGCAGTGAGGGGCCCGGGTCGCCGGGAAGAGAGGAGGGGTTCCCCCGCTGAAGGTGAAGGGGCTTGGGCGAATCTGCTCTAGCGGGAACCTACACCAAAGGGGACGGGTTCTGCAGAGTTTGGTGAAGCAGAATCCTTGCCTAGCTGGGCTGATGGAGGAACACTTGGAACTTGAGCCCCTGTGGCACCACGGGGGCCAGCGACTGGGAGGAGGCAGCGCCGGGGTCCTCCTAGTCGCTGGACCTGATGTGGTCACAGTGCACTGAAGCCATTGCACCCATTGCAGAGGCCTGCTCACTGAGGCCCAGGGGAGAAGCCACAGAGCCACAGACCAGCCAAGTGCCGGCAACACCCCCAGAACCAGATTCCTGTCTCCTGCTGGGGGGGAGCCTGGCCTAGAGCTTGAGGTGGGGCTGGGGATGTGGGTGGGACAGAGACTGTGTCGAGGCGGGGGTCCAGGTGCGGTAGGCCGTAGCAGGGACCCGGGGCTGTGTGTCTGATGACCTTTGTCCTTCAGCAAGTTTGACCCAAATGCCAAGCCCCCCAAGACGGCGACCTCGGATGAACTACAGCCCAGAGCAGCGCCGGCAGCTGCTGGCATCCTTTGAGAAGAATCCCTATATAGACTACAAGCAGTGCCAGGAGCTGGCCAGCAGGACTGGGCTGCACAGGGTCCAGGTGCTGGTAGGTGCCTTCCCTGCCTTGAGGGTCCACCCACAGTCTCTGGGGGTGGGGGTGGGGAGTTCAGCCCAGCCCAGCCCAGGATGCATTCCTCATCCCTCAGCCACCTCAAGGGCACCCCAGGGGGTTGGGTGGGGTGATAGGTGGGGTCTGGGTTCCAGGACTCCCTGGCACTTTAGGACACCAAAGGCCTCTGAGTGTGACCTTTCTGTACCTTGTGTGCACACAGGTATGGTTCCAGAACCAGCGAACCAGACGTAAGCGGCCCAAGAGAAAAGCCCAAGGTGGAGTCCAAGCCGCCAGGGCACAGGGCTCAGTCCCTGGAGCCAGCATCCCTGCACCCTGGCCTGTGGGCCCCCGGGTGTCAGAGACAGCAGGCTTGAGGGACACTGAAATGGAGGCTCGGGATCAAACTGGTGGACATGCAGTGAGAGCCGGGAACCCCGCTCTCACACACCCCATGAGAATCTGGACCCCCACTTTTGTATTCCCCGGCATCTGGATCCCCACTCGGGCACACGCAGTGAACATCGGGATCCAGGCTCTTGCAAACCCCGTGAGCATCTGGAACCCTGCTCCTGCACACCTCATGAGCGCAGGGACCCCCGCTCCTGCAAACCCCATGCGTACTGGGACTCTCGCTTCTGCACACCCCATGTGCGCCAGGACCACTGCTCCTGCACACCCCATGAGTGTCAGGACCCCCGCTCCTGCAAACCCCGTGAGTGCCCGGATTCCCGCTCCTGCAAACCCCGTGAGCATCTGGACCCTCGCTCCTGCACACCCTGTGAGCGCCGGGACTCCCACTCACCCCGTGAGCATCTGGACCCCCGCTCCTGCACAGCCCGTGAGCGCTGGGACCCCAGCTCCTGCAAACTGCGTGAGTGCCAGGACTCCCGCTCCTGCAAACCCTGTGCATGCTGGAACCTCCACTCCTGCAAACCCGTGAGCATCTGGACTCCAGCTCTTGCACACTCCGTGAGCGCCGGGACCCCCGCTCCTGCAAACCCCATGAGCGCCAGGACCCCCGCTTCCGCAAACCCCATGAGCATCTGGACCCCTACTCCTTCAAACCATGTGAGCATCTGGATCCCCGCTCCCGCACACCCCATGAGCGCTGGGACCTCCCGCACCCTCGCACCCTGTGAGCACCCGTACCCCGCTCACCAAGTGGCCATCAGAATCATGGACTTGGGCTCTCATCCCCACATGCCCACTGCTTGCTCAGAGGACTCCACCCCTCAGTATCATTGGTGCTGCCCGCGGTCTTGCATCCAGCGCCAGCCGTGGGCCCACCTCTCTGGCCCACAGGAAAGCCTACAAGGGCCCTGGGCCCTGAGTTTCCTCCGCCAGCCCAGGGCCCCACCTCGCATCTGCCCTGAGTCCCGACTTGGGTGCTGACCCAAAATGGAGCCCGAGGACCCGGACAGGCAGGTAGAGGCATTGAGCAACCCGGGAGACCCCTGCGTCCCCCTGTTCTCATTTGGGAACAGGGCAGTGGGGGATCTCCATGTGGCCGGCCCATGCCTGAGTCGTCCGACTGTCCAGCGGACTCTGCTTTCGGCCCCCAGAAGCCCTCGATGCAGCAACCCCACAGCACCCCATCCCCAGCTCCCCTGCAGCCCAACACCCACCTATGGCCAGGTCTTCTTCCTGGAGCCGTGGGTCAGCAAGGACTTCACAGACCTGCAGCTCGCCATGGAGACCCCCAAGGAGCGCATGTCCTGCGGCTGGGGCACTTCCGGTTTTCCGGAGGCCCTGACCGTGTCCATTAAAGACATCCGTGCACCCAGGGGCCTGGACCACCTCCTCCTGGACGACAGCGGCTCCTTCAGTAACCAGAAATGGATAGCGTCTCACTTCATCTCACGTCATCCCGCCTCGTCTCACCCCTGCAAACTTACCACCACCTAAACATCACCATCACCATCGCCTCCAGAGCAGACCTGGACCATCTGCATGTCTGGACTGTGGTTTCTGTGTCACAAGCTTGACCATTGTCCCTTCCTGCACCTCGCCATGGGGTCACTCTCTAGTCTACCTATGTCAGACACTTGCAAACAGGGACAATCAGTTGCCAGGGATCCCAGAGGACTTAGAGGACACAGCCCAACCCCTCACACCACCCCCGGCCTGGAAGTTCATCCTGGGACTCTGTGCAGAGTGCTCTTCCTGCCAAGGTCCACCCTCAGGGGGGGGAGGTATGTGTGCATGTATGCCTCCATGCTGCTCCAACACTTTTCACACCAACCATGAATAAATGAACACCGAGCAGCCCTCAGATGCCTCCTAGTGTTCTTTGCTCTTCCTCCCCCACCTCCATCTCTGATGACTGATCCGGGAAGAAGGTGGCAGATTGGAGATGAGTCTCCTGTGCTCTAGCCAGGCCCCCTACAGCACTAGAAGGGAAAGAGGACAGGATGGAGGAGCTGGGGTGGGACACAGGGTCCAAGACGAGAAGGGGCAGCACAACCAGCACAGTCTCCTCCTTGAAATCAGATCATGTCAGGGCAGACTCAGAGGGACATGGACGGGACAGCTCCACAGACAGGGGCAGGGGCAGGGAAGTCAGGAGGGAGCCCCTGATGGGTCTTAGAGGGCTGGGCAGAGGGAGAAATGTGGCGGCGGGGGGTGGGGATAATGAGTCAGAGGAGCGCTTCAAGAGCAGAGTGGGGACACACCCAGCAATGCTCAAGGGTTACTCCTGGCTCTGCACACAGGAATTACTCCTGGCAGTGCTTGGGGATCCATATGGGATGTCAGGGATTTAAATCTGGGTTGGCCACATGCAAGGCAAAAGCCTTACCCGCTGTACTACTGCTCCAGCCCCATCGACTCTGACTTTAAGGACACCAAGTGTCCAGGCTGCTCCAAGATCACCACGGGTTTCAGTCTCGCTCAGAGAGTAGTTCTCTGTGGTGTCTGTTCCAAGCATTCTGTCAGCTCACAAGAGGCAGGTCCCACACACAGAAGGTGCTCGCTTACAGGGTGAAATACAATAATCTTCACACACTTTGCTCTAAGGCAACTTTTGGGATCGTTTTTAGTGGATTATTCAGAACAAGAGATACAAAATAAATTATTGAGGATCTGTCTTTGAGGCAGGCTTGGGTGGTGATGGGAAAATCCGAAATATCGGTGGTAGGAAGGTGTCATGGATAGTGGTGGGATTGGTGTTGGCATATTAAATGTAATAAATTATTGTGAACTCTATAAAAAATTAAAAATAATAAAATATAAGAAAACTGAAAAAGAAGGTGCTCACTTAGAAGAAAGCAACACTAAGGATCTACACAACTTCTTCATGTATTATAACCCAGAAAGCCGTATCAGTTCAATAATTCTAAGGGATCTACTGAGATAATATCATTATATTCAATTTTGCAAATATACCTCAGGGATCTCCTATTTTGGTGTCAGTTTTTGATTATGGAAAGAAAGAAGGGAAGGAGGGTCTGGAGTGATAGCACAACGGGTAGGGTGTTTGCCTTGCACGCGGCTGACCCGGGTTCGATTCCCAGCATCCCATGTGGTCCCCTGAGCACCACCAGGAGTAATTCCTGAGTGCAGAGCCAGGAGTAACCCCCTGTGCATGGCCGGGTGTGATCCAAAAAGAAAAAAAAGGAAAAAAAAGAAGGAAAGGTGCTTATGGGGAAAAAAACAAAATAGTTCTCTAGTCCAGTCTCAAAGATATCAGGAGTCTGGTCAGCGTGTTCTTTTTGTGTGGACTATCCCAAGAGCTAGAAAACCCCACTATTTGCTTTTTTTCTTAAGAAGCAGAGTGAAGAAAGATGTACATTCTAATTTTCCCAACCTTAGCAGTTTGGGCAACAAGTTTTCCAGAAAAATCTTCCTGAGTTCAGTTGATCTATTTTTCTGAAGCTTCAGGAGAAGGTTTCTGCATACTTTGGTTTTAGTCATGAAGATACTGCACACTGACCTACGACAGCTCTTCTGTTATCAAAGATAATGGCAAGAAAATGTAAGAGTAGGAGTCAAGCAAACTACCTATATGTGCTCTATTCCCTCACAACTCATGCCTTCAATAAAACACATTGTAGAGTTTTCTATATATTGGCATGTATGTGTTTTTAGTTTATTCATTATTAATCTTGGAAAGAGTTATTATTGGTTGTTTCAGCACATGGTAGGTTCTGGTAGTTTAACCTTAAGCACAGCTGCAAATATGCTTTAGGTTAAACCCTTGTGAGATATCAGGTATTTATTACCCAAACTCAAACAGGGAAATTGAACGCAGAGATTATTATGGTCTCTGTTGACTGTGAATTCAAACATCCCATCTGAGGACTGGGTTAATACTTTTTTCTGCTTAGATGTCATGTCCATCTTCTGTCTACTTTTCCACCCATCCCCACAGAAGAGCAACACAATTCTTGGAAGGGAACCATATTCCTGTCAACTCCATCTATTCCTCACCCATGACTGTTAAGATCATGATTCTCCAGAAGTTTAAATCAAATTTCCCAAGAATGCTAAGTAGAGTACAGAGCAACCACCTGGGGGCTCTGCCTCAGGCAGGCTTCCAATAAGATGCACGTAACAGGCCTGAGATATAAATAGGCAAATAATGATGTCATGAACTCACATCTACTTAATCTCTATAGCATAATCCTTCTGCCTAATTCAGTCATAGTCAAGTATTTTGTTCACTTCCCTCCTAGCTAAGAGTAGCTAGTCCTTACATCCTTCATAGTAGTTTAAAGATTCATTTGTACTGCTAGGGATACTT
The DNA here is from genome assembly GCA_028565675.1 of Sorex palustris. Lineage (NCBI taxonomy): Eukaryota > Metazoa > Chordata > Mammalia > Eulipotyphla > Soricidae > Sorex > Sorex palustris. Next base: position 4,704 of record JAOXYA010003665.1, on the reverse strand, counting down.
GTAGATTAATGACACCCCTAACATAGGTATTTTTTCAGAGATTATCTAGTTAAAAACATGCTCATAATTACATTAGAGTGCTGAAAATACTAAATGGTGGTTAAGTTGACTCTTGGGAGTGGTAATCTACGAGGCATTGTTATTTACTTAGCTAGAATTCCTAGATGTTAAAAGTTATTGCCATGGAGGAGACAGCTTAGTAAATGGGATTAGTAGGAAGGTCATTTGGGGATTTTTAAACCCCTATAGATACTATGGAAGGGAAATTATGAGTCTGAGCATAGCGAGAACTACAGAGAGGCTGCGGTCGTCTATCTACACTTGGATCTCTAAAGTTGTTCTTTCATGCCTTAAAATATGACTGTTCTCATATAAATATATATATATAGAGAGAGATATTAATGATTTCTTCTAACATAGGTATTTTGTCAGAGGCTATCTAATTAAACATGCTCATAATTCTACTATGGGTATAAACTGCAGACCAAAGAATTTGACCTTTTAGATATGTCAACTATAAGGAGTGTTTTCATATTAACTCTCATCACTGGCATGCTTTTTATTAGAGGATAGGGTGTTGGAAATGGAGTGGCCTAAGGACAACTCCATTTTGCTTGCCCCTGATCTAAGTCTTGTTTTCTTAAAACCACGCTCTCCCCCACCCCCCTGACCATCTGTAAGGGAAGGAGACCTGGGATGAAAACTCGGCCGTGATAAATAGTTTCATAACCCAAACATCAGAAGCCACCTGACACAGGGGGCAAGTAACCGCCAGAACAGAACATCCTGGAACACGTCCAGATGACCGATCTGTAACTGTTTGTACTGTCTGAAATTATGTTTTCTTTTGAATCATGAAACTTGCATTTTTACTAATGGTTTTTCTTTGAATTTGTAAGTGCGGGCTATGATGTAAGCACTGACTATAAAACTTAAAGCATCTCCCTTGCTCATGGTCTTGCTCTGGCCTGTGTGCCTGAGATCTTGACCCCAGCTAGCTGGCTTGATTAAAGATTAAACTCCATTTGTGTTTTGCATTAACTGGCTGGACTCTTTGTGGTTCAAAAGAGGGAGTATTGGCCTCAGATCCCAGCAAGGGAGAGAGAAATTAATTTGATAAATAATAACTCAATGGGCCATCTTTGTTTTCCTAGAACCATTGCTGTTATGTTAAAATTCCAGCCATTCAAGGATTCTGAATGCAAACCCAAATCATCAGATGTATATAGACACTGCTCCCTCTACTTAAAATTTACTCCCTAACCTTACCTAAGTAGTGCCTTTTACCTAAATTCAGACTTCTCTGAAATTTCTCTTAAATTTCTCAGTGCCTAACACTGAGATTTCACAAGTTAGTTCACAGAACATCTTCCCAGGCAGGAGACTGCAGCTTCCTCTAGAGTTCTCATTCCATCAGTCCTAGGAGATAACAGTTCTAACTGTGTGAACCATGCTCTTCTATAACTCCTTTCTATCGCATCCTCACCTTGGAAAGAGCCCACTTTACAAAGAAACATTTCCTCAGTGAGTGAGCTATCCATTTCATTTGGAAACTTGACTGATATTTGTAATGTTACAGAATACAGAAATGATTTTATACCACTATTTCTTATATTTCAACATTATATTTATGGTCATAAATATACATTTTATAAATAACACTTAATATTTTATTATGTTGATAAAATTTTCTTCTGAGAAGTAACATTAGGGCACCTACAATCAGACATAGTGTCTTGAAGGAAGAAGAGAGATGAAAAGATACTTGACCTTTTAGGGTTCACCCCAGGTGAAAAGTGATCCTGTTTCTTTGGTGGAAAAGACAGCAAGAGCATCTTTCCCTCAGATCCACTTTGAACACCAAGTTGATTGCCATCTCCATCTCTAGGGTTTGATGCAGGAGTTGGGCTCCCACAAACTCTGGCAACCTGCCTGAGCAGCTGAGAGCAGGAAACTTCACTCAGGTTCCATGTGTGAAGGCTGCAAGGCAGTTCTCTCAGCCCACAATATACACTACTCTCTAGGGCATCCCAGTAAGAGGAACAGTCTGACTCAGTCAGCAGGTGTCAGGCCACAGGCAGGTGATTACCCTCAGAGGCCTCAGGGAAGGGACAGGGATGGGGAAGGGCTTACAATCAACCAAATGGTGCTGACATCCTTTGTTAATATTTAAATTTCATTTGCTGCAATAGCAGGAAAATTGTCATTAGATTTTTATAGGAAATGATACGTCTAAAGACAGCTAGCTCTTTCTGTTCCTGGAAACTACTATACTCTTTCTACTTCCTTCTGTAACACAGAATTATAGGGGAACCTTTAATCCCCCCTCAGCCAGGGGATACATCAAGCTGACTTAGGAGACTGGCAGGCTGACATGCTGTAAGGTTTTATGGGGTTAGAAAGAAGCTGGGGAGGCTTATGCCAGAGATGATGGCAGCATAGAACTAGGATATGGATGGAGAACAGAGGCTGAAATAAGTGAAAATGGCTTTTGAATTTGGGATGATGACAAACAATTAGAGGACCCACTAAATGATATTCCTTAGTTTCAGCTTCCTAAAATAGTTTTGTGTCCATTGTTTTAATTAATCATCCACAGACCTCACAGAGGTGAGATTATGAATTCAATATCAAATTGACCTAGAGTTTTGAGTATTTCTCCAAAGTTATCAAGCTTGTACTTCAAACCAAGTCTGATGACATGTTCTGAAACTCTCTCCCTCATAATATTTCATCTAACCTCTTCAGTCACTGCTTTCAAATCTCCCCAGTTCTCCTCACTCCCAACTCTTTTATCTGTACCTGGGAAGCATGGACACCAAAAAATCAATACCTAAAGAGACATCAAATGAGCCTAGAGTTTTTGAGTATTTCTCCAAAGGAAGAGATCAGAAAAAAATTAAAGTTTCCCTCCTTTATCAACAATTTTAAGGGACTTTGTGTAATTTCTTTTTACTTTAGTTAGTCGTTCGAACCTGCACACAGGAAAGCCAGCTGTAAAAAACTCTTAATGCTCTCACAGGGATCTGTTTAAATTCCCCCACACCGCAGGGCTGTATAAGCTCCTCACATGCACGGGGATTACACATGAAGGATGTTCTCGGGGTGGCTCTCTCTCGCCACGCGCGTTCAGTGCTCTCGAGCTGCTTCTCCACCCTGGATGGCTGTTGCCTTGGATGGATGAAGGAAGAACGAGGGCCAAGCTGGTTGCTGATTAGTTGCTGTTTATTCAATCTCTTGTCTCTCCCAGCTCTCTCCAGCCCTCTCTCTCTCTCTCTCTTACTCTCTCTCTGTGCATCTACCTCTGTCTAACCACACAATTCTTTCTTCCCTCTTACCCATCTCCTCTATCTCTCTCTGTTGTCTCTCAGCTGTCTTTCTTCTGTCTCTGTAACTGTCTCTCCTTCAATCCCCCTGCAACAACCTTCAATCAATCCATCAACCCATTTCTCCCTTTCTCCCCAGAGCCGCTCTTTTTAACCTCTCACCATGTCTCCCCAATCACACCTCCCCACGGGAAGCATAATCAAAAAACTTTTTCCAGACTTCCCAACAACCTGTAGCTCACAAGTGCAAAATAACCCTTAGGTGTGTTTCTCCTCTCCTTAGACATGCAACTTAATTAGCATCTTTAATTCTCCTTCCTAATATTAACCATTTTCTATAGATAGAGTATTAGACACTTTCAGGCTTGTAGGGTGATTCTCCTGGGGAAATCTTACTATAGACCCAGACTACAGTGCTCAGGCGAGATCAATCATTCCTAACCCAAGCAGGGTCCAAATCTAGTTATTACTTTTGGATCATGACAGAATTTGTTCATGACTAAGATCTTAACCTATAGTTAAGCATTAGGACACTTTGGCAAGGTCCATTTCGATGCCAGGGTAGCTCGTAGCTCACCGCTTGCCCTGGGTCCATCCCAATCCCTTGTAGGGACCCTGCTTTTTGGTATCTTGGAAATAAGGGCAACTGAAGCTTATGTAGAGAGAGCAGATGTCCAGGAGGTATATTATCTGGAGTCAATCAACTCCCAAGACACAGGCTTATCTTTTTAACTGTATTCCTGTATCCATATAAAAAACAATTGCTCTGAAATAACTAACCATGCAAAGGACATTACAAAGAAGAGAAAGACAATATTTACAAGTCAGAGTCTGATCAGGAGACAAAGGTAATTGACAAGTTGGGGGTCAATCAACAAACACAAGCTTTCAGAGCCAGGGAGGAAGGGCAAACCAACATTATCTTATAGGACCTCACTACAACTGATTAAGGAGTCTGGTGAAAATACATCACTACTTCCCTTCATTACAATAAACTTGATAGATCAAAATAAAAGAAGTAAGGGGAATTCTCAAAAAAATAAGCTTATTACCTGTTTCTTTATTCAATTTTCTGGAATCACTACTCTAAATAACCTGTCTATTCACCATCCAATGGTTTATATTTAGCAACTAGTAAGCCATCTGTATTAGACATTGATTATCCCATAACTTTCATCAGACCTGCAGAAGAAACACCAGCCCAGTATTTGTTTCCTGGGCTTATTTTAAGTTATCAAACTATAATAAATTTAAAAATATACCCCTTATATTTTTTATTTTATTTATTTATTTATTTTTAATTAATTTATTTTATTTATTGAATCACTGTGGGAAAAGTTACAAAGCTTTCAGGTTTAGGTCTCAGTCATGCAAATAT
>JAOXYA010003632.1:0-14472 GCA_028565675.1 Sorex palustris | reverse complement strand
AGGAGGAAGAGGAGGAGGAGGAAGAGGAGGAGGAAGAGGAAGAAGAGGAGGAGGAAGAGGAGGAGGAAGAGGAGGAGAAAAAAGAGGAGGAGGAAGAGGAAGAAGAGGAGAAGGAAGAGAAGGAGGAGGAAGAAGAGGAGAAAGAAGAGGAGGAAGAGGAGGAGGGGAAGGAGGGGAAGGAGGAGAGGTGGAGCACAGCCTGGAGAGCTCTTCCTGGCTTGAGTGTTTCCGTGGCAACACTCACGTGCAGCATCCGGAACCGCATGCCCTCGGGAGCGGTGACGCCGAGTGAAGCATCTGTCGTGGGTGTCTGGGGGCTGGGAAAGGCGGGACCCTCGGAGCGGAAGGGACAAGGCAGGCGGGGTGCCGGAGCGAGGATGGTGGGAGGGCGGCCAGCCGGGGTCCATCCTCCATCCTCAGCCCCGGCACCCCCCAGGGTCCCGCACCCCTGCCAGGCAGAACCCCTGAGCATCGCCGGCACAACCCAAAACCAAAAACAAACTAGAGGGAAGTTGGATAAGAAGAGAGAGATGCGTGCGGAACTGCGCCCCTGTCCCCCAGCCTAGCGGCCCTCCCCCTTGTTGCCATGGAAACACAAGCGCCTGGCCACGGGCTGGCATCTGACCCCGCAGGTCCAGTCCTCAGTCCTTTGGGGGGGGGCGCGAGCCCAGGTCACGTCACAGCCCCCAAATTCCTTCCCACGTGTCATAGCCGGAGGGCCCCAGTGAGCACCCAGGGCCGTCCTCACTGTCTAGTGGCCGCAGGTGGCCCCGCACCCTGGCAGAGCCGGAAAGGGACACATGGGATGGGGCACGTCTGTGGCCTGGAGCCACCACGGGGACACCACGACCCTCCTCTACCCGCCCTGTCGCCTGTGAGACGAGAAGGCTGGATCGGGCCAGGACGGCACATCACTGGGAGATGAGGAGAGGACGAGAGAGAGACAGAGACGGGGGGGAGTGAGATAGGGAGGGAGGGAGGGAGGCAGGCAGGGAGGGAGAGAAAGCTCTGGCCGAGAAAGCAAATAGATTGGCTTATGGCATGGAAAATTCCAGAATCGGGGCTGGCTTCGGCTAAGCCTGACCTCATGTCTCCCCCGTGGTGCCAAAGAGCCGGTTTCGATCCGCTCCATGCAGAGGCTCCAAGACAGGCCAAAGTCTCAGGACGTCACATCACGGGGGAGCAAGTTTGTGTCGGCGCCCGGTGGCCAGTGGCCACTCTGCAGGCCACCCCTGGGCAGCTCAGAGGACACCCCCTGTCCCCTTGACAGTCTTGGGGCGGAAAAGAAGTGGACAAATGGGCTGGGCCCCAGGGGGACTGGTCAGGGGCAGATTTTGGCCCCCAGAAATCATCAGAGGCCGGCGGGACGCCAGCAGGGGATGAGGTGGGGGGGGGGCTGTCCCTTTGGAGCAGAAAGAACCACCCGGAGAAGCTTCTCGAACCCGCCCCAGCAGCCCCTGCAAGCCCAGCCCAGCCCAGCCCGTGTCCCCCTCAGGCCTTTCCTGGGGGTCACTTCCCTCCCAGGACCACTCCCCCGCCATGGGGGGCCACTGGTCAGCACTGGGATAAGTTCCACCAACGGACCCAAATGGAAAAGACTCTGCTCCTTCATCACAATATTCATTCTAGAACGTTCTTGGGTATAACCCCCTCTCCCGCCCCCTTATTATACAGTGCTGCTTCTAGATGGTTCTACACACAGGTGACAATTCTAGGTACCTGGGAGCTTCCTGGACCACAGTGATTCGTGGGAGCATCCAGGAAACTCAGATGAAGGCGGAAAGGGGCTGGAGCGATAGCCCAGAAGGGAGGGCGTTGGCCTTGCACACGGCCGACCCGGGTTCGATTCCCGGCATCCCATAGGGTCCCCCGAGCACCGCCAGGAGTAACTCCTGAGTGCAGAGTCGGGAGTCAGCCCTGAGCATTGTGGAGTGTGGCCCCCAAATAAAAACAGAGCACTGAGGCTGGAGCAATAGCACAGCGGGGAGAGCATTTGCCTTGCATGCGGCCGACCCGGGTTCAATTCCCAGAATCCCATAGGGTCTCCGAGCACCACCAGGAGTAACTCCTGAGTGCAGAGCCAGGAGGAACCCCTGAGCATCACCGGGTATGACCTGAAAAGCCAAATAATAATAATAATAATAACAACAACAACAACAACAACACAGCAGTAGGGCATTTGGCTTGCACACAGCCAGCCTGGCCGAGCCGGGTTCGATTCCTCTGCCCCTCTTGGAGAGCCCGGCAAGCTACCGAGAGTATCTGGCCCGCACAGCAAAGTCTGGCAAGCTCCCTGTGACGTATTCGATATGCCAAACACAGTAACAACAAGTGTCACCATGGAGACATTATTGTGCTCACTCTAACAAGTCAATGAACAACGGGAGGACAGTGCTACGATAATAATAATAATAATAATAATAATAATAATATGAAGGTGGAGCAAGTAAGGTAGGAGCATCAGTTTGGGGACCAGAAGAGGCGAGAGGAACAGGAGTGTGTCAGGAGGGTGAAGGAGGGAAGAAATTCATTCTGGGGAGGAGGAAAGAAAGAACACAGCCCGTCAGCAGAAACGGAAACGCTTCGCACGGGGGCCAAGCACCACCCAGCTTGTTTATGCAAAGACACTATTCCAGCAACTGTCAGGAAACAGCTTGCGGGTGTGATTCGGGCTGCTAAGACCATTGTCCTGCGGATATAACATGAGGACAGGGAGGTGTTTTTCTCCCCGTTGGCAAAAGTGCTCCCTGAGCACTGCCAATAACCACCCTCCCTCCACCCCACTCGCTTCCTTAATTTTTAGAATTTAGAAAATGGTTCAGGAACGGGTTCCGTTGGGACAACGTCCTTTGGGTCATTCTTTCTCGGAGTTTCAAAGCGTCCAGTTGGCGAAGGTTCTGGCTACTCCTTGCTTAGAGGTTCTGTCTTGTCCCTCGAGAGGGACAAAAAGCAGCTCCCCGGCCCCGGGTTAGAGCAAATCCTCTAGTTGAAGGACAGCCGGGCGCGCGGGGGCCGTTGGCGGTGACACTTTCTGGAGGACCTCCAGCGCTTCGCAAGCAGAGCACGGAATGCCTGTTCGAGTTCTTGGGCGCGTTCCATCCGCGCTTAGCGATTTTTCTCTACATTTAGTTTGAAAATCTGTTTATTCTCGCAAATCCTGTTTATCCCTCCTCGTCCCCTGCCAAATGGCACGTGGCTGATCTTCCTCATCCGGGAAGACTTAGCAGCATGTGTTGGGGGCCAGGGAGCTGGGACCCTGCCCAAGTCGAGGCGAGCGAGACCCCAGTGCTTGGCCGAGAGACCCACAAGATCACCGAATAGCCATCCGATGAGGTGACCATAGCCGCCGGCCTGGGAAACGGGTGACTCATCTGTTTATGCTCATCTCCCTGACAATCCGAACCCCGGGGTTACAGCATCTTTCCCCTGGGCTAAAAGCTTGCAGCCTGCAACAGGCTTGCCTCGGTCAGAGGTTCACATTGGCTGGACACGAGGTCCAGGCTGCCCAATTTCAAATGAAGTTTCTCGAGGGACACACCAGGTCATGAATGGAGGTGGGTTCTCTCTGCGTCCACCCGTTGGCTTAACTGTCCATGGTCCGTTGTGTGTTTTCCCCAGTGACATGTTATTACACAAAGGCTGGGAACACAGAATGTTCTGGAACAGGACCCTGTCTCTCAAGCCACCAGGATGACCTGGGGATGGTCGTACAAGCACCATGGTCACCTTAAGACTGTGAAGGATGACTTTTTGCCATGGAACAGAGGGTTAAAAAACGCGATTCTATAAGTGTGTGTGTGTGTGTGTGTGTGTGTGTGTGTGTGTGTGGCGGAGGGTGGGTAAGACAGAGAAGGGACCAGACCAGGATGACAGTAATAGCTGGGAAGGGTCACGCTGGTCAAGAGCTATGGGTTAAAATAGGTAAATGGATATTCCCGATGACCTTTCAGGTAGCACAGTGGGTAGGGCATCTGCCTTGCACAGAGCCGACCCGGCCGATCCGAGTTCGATTCCTCCGCCCCTCTCGGAGAGCCCAGCGAGCTACCCTGAGGTCTTCAATATGCCAAACACAGTAACAACAAGTTTCACAATGTTACTGGGCCCATTCAGCAAATAGATGAACAACAGGAGGACAGTGATAGGGACAGTGGTCTGTATTGCAAACCTAATGCCCTAAAGGAGAGAGAGAGAGAGACAGAGAGAGAGAGAGAGAGACAGACAGACAGAGAGAGACAGAGACAGAGACAGAGACAGAGAGACAGAGACAGAGACAGAGAGACAGAGACAGAGAGACAGAGACAGAGACAGAGACAGAGAGACAGAGACAGAGAGAAGGAGAGAGAGCTGCCATGGAGGTGGGTAGGGGATGGGAGGTGGGGGTGATGGGAGGGAAACTGAGGACATTGGTGCTGGGAAATGTGCACTGGCGGAGGGACGGGTGTTGGAACACTGTGCGACTGCAACCCAATCGTGAACAGCTTTGGAAGGGTCTATCTCACAGTGATTCATTCAATTTTTTTAAAAAATTGTGCTTCTATGATAGCACAGAAGGGAGAGCACTTTCCTTGCATACAGCTGACCCGGGTTCGATCCCTGGCATCCCCTAGGGTCCCCCTGAGCACTACCAGGAATGATCCCTGAGTGCAGAGTCAGGGTTAGAGCGACAGGACAACGAGGAAGACACCTGCCTTGCGCAGAACCCACCCGGGTTGGGTCCCTGGTATCCTTGGGGCCTCCTGAGCCCGTCAAGAGTGACCCAGTGAGCGCAGAGCCAGGAGCACGCCCTGAGCTGCTTCGTCTCATCTATGACCAGGGCTGAAGGTCTGCGGTCAGGCGGTGTTGCCCAGCCCCTGCTCTGAGTGACAGTGACCACAGCTGCTATGCACCTCCTCCTTCTGACCCTCCGATCCCAAGGCCCCCAGTTCCATCCGGGTCGCTGCAGACGGTAGCGTTGCTCTTCCGTCTCGTGGGTGCGGTGTGTCCTGTTGTTGTCTGTCTGTGCCGCAGCGTTTCTTGTTTGCCTTTGGGGGGGGGGCACATCTGACAGTGGGTGGAGATGTCCTGCCTTCCCCAGGGGCGTGAGGACATCCCTTTGTCCCTTCCCCATGAGAGCTGCTGTTGGAAGTCTATGGCATTAAAGTAAATGGAACAGAGGGGCTGGAGCGATAGCACAGCGGGGAGGGCGTTGGCCTTGCTCGCTGCCAACCCGGGTTCGATTCCCAGCATCCCATAGGGTCCCCCGAACACCTCCAGGAGTGATTCCTGAGTGCAGAGCCAGGAGGAACCCCTGAGTATTGTCGGGTGGGACCCAAAAAGCAAAAGAAAAAGAAGAAAAAGAAAAAGAACAGTAAATGGAACAGAGACGGGCCTGGCGCCCCTGCCAGCGGGTGACCGGAAGTGGGAGTTCGGTCAGCACCCAACTTACCCATGTCTGTGGGATTTGGGGTCCTGCCCGGCCTCAAGGAGCCAGGAAGGACCCAGAGCCAGGTGGGTGACTCAGCCTTCACCAGGAAAAGGGGGCTCGAGAGGAAATCACGGAGACCCCGCCAGGGAGAATGAGGGGGGCCCAGGGCTCCAGAGGTCAGACGCTTACCTTGGGGGGTGCGAGACCTTGGATCGAATCCCCGCCCCCCACGGGCATCCCCCAAACCCAGCACCGTCTCGTGTGATGTGCACAACAAAAATGAAACCAAGTCGAGGAAGGATGATGGAAATGTGGGACGGCTCATGGGAGGACAGGGACCCCCACAGCCACGGGGACCCTGAAGGCAGCAGCCAGCCCCAGGACACTGGACAGTACACCGGAGACTCAGCCCCATGCCACAGTTCTAGAAGTCTGTCTCTTCTCCAGCGGGCACGGCTGGCGATGAGCCCCGCCATCGGGTGTGGGAGCAGAGGGCGGGACCCCTGACTCCCAGCGCTGGCCGCCGTCCAGGGCACTGGGGCCGGAGCCCAGTGGAGTGGCTCCCGGAGTGAGTACGCAGCTGAGACGCCCCCAAGTTTAAGGAGAACCCAGGAGTTTGACCAGCGGCGCCCACTGCCCCCTAAGACCATGCCAACTTCTGCCAACCCACATCGAAGAATGCACCCCCTCTCTGTTGAGCCCATTTCTTTTATTTTCTTTCTTTCTTTTTTTTTCTTTTTGCTTTTCAGGTCCCACCCAGCGATGCTCAGGGCTGACTCCTGGCTCTGCACTCAGGAATCACTCCTGGCGGTGCTCAGGGGACCCAATGGGATGCCGGGGATTGAACCCCGGTCGGCCGCGTGCAACACCCTTCCCGCTGTGCTATATCGCTCCGGCCCCAAGGCCCAATTCTTGCCCCAGGAGCCCTGGCAGGGGGGAAGGGCCTTGTGCCTTGAAACAAGCTCCGCGACCCTGTTACCTTTGCAGCATGGCACCAGCTGAGTGCCTCGGGTTCGAATTTCAGCCAGTGAAGTGTCACACGCCCCTATGGGACTCAGGGCGCAGGAAGGAGAGACGAACCCAGGCGGGCAGGTTCTGAGGGTGCCCCAGGAGGGGGGATTTCAGGACAACATCTTGGCAGGATGGTGGGAGTCCAGAGTCCATTCTGGTGCCTGCCGGTTGAGGGCCAGACCATCCGCCTGTCCCCGAAAAGGCCACCATGGCAGGTTTTCTGTGACAAGACGGTCTCCTCCACCTTGCCCTGGGCCTCTGTAGGCCACGGGGACACATGAGCCACTGGAACACATGAGCCACGGAGACACATAAACCATCAACCGCATCCCCCAACCCTCATCCCCACCCCCGAGACGCCACGAGGCAATGGGCGCTCCACAAATGGGGGTGAACCTTCACCCCTTAGCACATGGGTGACTTCCTGTCCCATAGGTCACCCCTTTACTTCTTGAAATTGTCTTTTTAAAAAAAATATTTCGGGGGGGAGCATCAAACTGTGTCTACAAGGGGGTTCCATTCCACACACTCTTGGCTTCTGCAGTCCGATGGCGCAAAGCCATTTGGTCCCTGCAAGGATGCCCCAAGGTCCCCTCCATGTGCTGCTAGCACCCAGAGTCTACTCGAACCCTCTAGGAAACCACGTTTCTTCCTGGCACTGTGTCCGCACGGAGCCCGGGGGGGGGAGGGGAGCCACACAGGACTGTGACACGGATGGTGAAGGAGCAGGGGGCTTTGGGCGGGGCTGGGGGCTGGGGAGAGGTTCGAGGCGGGGACGGCCTAGGCGGGACCTTGGCTGGAAGCATCCCGCGGTATTGGTGGGCCAAGGAGGGGAGATTGATTGAAGCTGTCCCCTGAAGCCTTTGCGATATTGGGGACCACTATGCAGCCGTAACTGTGCTGACTTGGCTGATGTGAGGATTTGGGGGCTTGCAGGGCCAAGCGTGGCGGTGCCGGGGTGAGCCGAGGGGTTTGCTGGTGTCATAGCTCCAGCCTGTGACCTGACTCCTGGCAGCCTGACTTCCCGCGCTCTCTGCTCTGGTTCTGCCTCTGTTTGTTCTTGGATCCTTGGCTCTCTCTCTCTCTCTCTCTGTGACCTCCCCACCGTGCTGCCAAGGGCCACCAAGTTCCTTCCCGGGGTGCGGCCTCTGTGGGATGACCCAGGGCAGCCCCGGCCGGTTTGGGGTCCCCGGCACCGGCCGCACCTGGCAATCAAAGTTCTGGGTCGCCGGTTTAGTGTGAACTGGTTTCCGCCGGGTTGGCTTAGGTGCCAGGGAGGGCGGGTGAGTGGGCACTGCCGGGGGGGAGGGAAACTCCCTGAAAACGACCCCAGCGGCTGCCGGGGAGGGGGAGGGGCTGGAGGGGCTTAAGCTGCCCCAGAAATGAGCATCACCCCATCCGTCCGTGGTACCCACAGCCTGGAGCAGGGCAGGGCAGAAGGTCGCGCCACCAAGAGGCTGTTTCTCACGGAGCCTGTGATTTGCCACTCACACTTGTCCCCTCTGAACGGCGCGGTCCCCTGGCTGTTGGTGTGATCAAACAGCTCGGGCCGCAGTCAGAGCCCAGAACTGTGCTGACAAGGAAGCCGCCCCAGAACTGTGCTGACAAGGAAGTCGCTCGCCAACTGCCCATCCCTGAGCACCTCCCCCGCCCAGAGTCCCCCAAGTTCCCCCCCCACCCCAACACCCGCCTGGCCTGTAAAGACCCACAAATCCATGAGTGCCAATTAAGGGCTTTGGCTGATGCCAGAGCTTAATCTCAGCTGACCGGCAAATAAATGCCCGAATCCGATTAGAGCAGGCAGCTCGCAGCTTCTGTGGCGTGATCCCTCAGAAGCAGAGATGGGCAAAGGGCAGAGAGCCTCCGGCTGGCCAGCAGTGTGGGGACAGCGCAGTGGGACAGCGCAGTAGACGGGGGTCCGAGGGATCCGCTGGCCTCCGTGAGCAGGGCCGCCTCTGGACGACCTTTGAACAAGGACAATGTCCCCCTCCCCCCTCCCTCTGCTCCCTGCCCCCCCACACACACTGATTTATCATCTGGTTCTGGGGTGTTGGTGATAATTTCATTCATTCCACAAATATTTTGTACTGCCTACCATGTGCAAAGATCTCCAAATAAAAATCACTGTGGCATGTGGCCCCGGGGTATGGGAGGGGCTGTCGAACTGTGGGTGCAGAGATCTGGGGGGGGTGCACAGCAGAACTTGTCCTGAGCCCCTCACCCACCCCTCACCAGGCCCCCTGATCTCCTGCCTTCCCTGACTCAGCAGGGGAGGGGGGCGCTCTCCCTCCTGATGTCAAGGGGCCGTGCCTTGGTTTCCCCGATCTGAGCTGCCAGGTGTCACTGGAACTCTCCCCAGAGCAAAACACGCACCTCCACCCCAAAACCTGCCTCTCGCAACCAATAAGCAGAAAGTTCCCACCAATAGCCTGAGGCCATGTGGAACATTCCAATACCTTACACTGGGAAGCACTGGGTCAGGGCGAGTTAGAGTGACCTGGCCCCCCAGGCCCTGAGGCTAAAACTGTCCCCTCATCCCTCCGGGAGGGGTGTCGGGGGAGGAGGGAGTGAATTTCCAGGGTGCACACTGAGAAACGCGGCCAGCCCGTGGAAACGCTCACAGACGGATGCAGACTCTTCCCGCGAGAACAGGTTGGTTGACGCGTTATGCTTTCCAGCCCGGAGAGAGTGTCAGCTGCGAAACGGCTGAACGGGCCAAGGCCCAGGGGCACAAACGCAGGCCAGAGCGGAACAATCTCCCGCACCCAGAGCCACCAGAGGGATGGTAGGAGACAGAGAAGAAGCCAGATGCTCCGGATGGAACTTTCTAGAAAAGGCAAAATCTGGCAACAAGATTAGCTGGCGGCGAGTGGGGGAGTCAGAGGTGACGGGTGGCGCGTTGGGGCATCTCCAAGGCAGCAGGGGGACTTGCCCTCAGTCACGCCAGCAAGCCTGGGGGGGCGAACAGGTGAAGAGGGTCTTTCCCATGCGTCACCAGATCTCAGATACTTTGACACAACTTTTTTTTTTTTTTTTTGCTTTTTGGGTATCCCGCCCGCATGGCAGAGCCTGGCAAGCTATACCCATGGTGTACTTGATATGCCAAAAACAGTAACAATGACGGTCCTCATTCCCCTGACCTGAAAGACCCCCTAATATGCCATCGGACTATACTAGCACAGGAACAGGGATGAATGGAGATGTTACTGGTGCCCGCTCGAGCAAATCGATGAACAACGGGGTGATAGTGATAGTGCTTTTCGGGTCACCCCCGGCGATGCTCAGGGCTGACTCCTGTCTCTGCACTCAGGAATCACTCCTGGCAGTTCTCGAGGGACCCTATGGGATGCTGGGGATCGAACCCGGGTCGGCAGCGTGCAAAGCCAACGCCCTCCCCGCTGTGCTATCACTCCAGCCCCCTATGACACAACTTGGCTCCGGCTTCTGGCCAAGTCCTTCCCCTGTGGCTCTTGGAGCAGCCCCGCAAGGGAACTCAGCGTCCTGAGCTCCAGCAAGATGAGAGCGGACAGGGGCCTCCCTGAGTTTTGGGTCACTCTAGCGACCAGTGCATGGAGGCTACTGCAGGGCAGGGCTGAGGTGAGAGGGGAATCTTGGGGGTTGGGGCACCCCCTGCGTGGAGGATGCAGAGCCGAACATTGCCTCTTCCTGGGACCCCCGGAATTCCACCTTAAGACAGGCTCAAGGGCTCTGGCCAGCAGCTGGGCGCCAGGACGCTCGGCAGACATGACACCGCGTTTGGAACCGGCTCCCCGACATCTGGAAGCCACATGTCATCGGCGGCAGCGGCGGCCAGCCGCATAAAAGCCACACGCCCCGCGGCCCCGGGTGGGGTCAGCGCTCGCCGGCAAGCCGGGCAGCATGGACCTCCGCGTCCTGGGCGTGCTCCTGGCACTGGCCGGAGCGGCCCGGGCCCAGTACGGCCACTACGAGCTGCAGTACCAGGACTACGACGAGGGCTGGGCCAACCTGAACCGCCAGGGCTTCAGCTTCCAGTGTCCGCACGGGCAGGTGGTGGTGGCCATCCGGAGCATCTTCAGCAAGAAGGAAGGGTCCGACCGCCAGTGGAACTATGCGTGCGCGCCCACGCCCCAGAGCCTCGGGGAGCCCAGCGAGTGCTGGTGGGAAGAGATCAACAGAGCGGGCATGGAGTGGTAAGGGCTGGACCATCCCCCCTCCCTGCTGGACCCGTTGCCCACGGCTGAGCGCAGAGAGAAAACGGTGGGAGGACCTGAGGGAGCACCCCCGACGGCCTTGCCACGGCCTGACAGCCACGCTCTGTTGTGATGCATCTTCCCGGGGACCAGAGGGCTGGGGGCAGGGAGGGGGGTGGAAGAGCCGGGACGGTGGAGATGTGATGGGGTCTGGGAGTTGGCAGAGGCCAGGCGAGGGCAGTTGCCCAGCTACCCACTCCATCAGGACTTTATGTCGGCTCCCTGCTGAGAGACGGGCCCCTCATGAGTCCACTCCCTCCGAGGACGCTTCTGGACTCTCAGAGAACATTGTTCCCAGATTCCCTGGCGCCGGCTCGCGGGATCTCGGGAGGGGCCTCGGTTCTGCAGATGGACCAAAGTCTGTCTGACGTGCGCAAAAAAATGGGAGCGTTTGGCTGTACAAGGGGCCAACGCCACCACCACTGCAGGCGTGGGGTCTGGGGTCGGAGGCGGGTGGCTGGTCTCACAGGGTCCCGCATACCCCCTCCCCATCCCTCCAGGTACCAGACCTGCTCCAGCAACGGCCTGGTGGCCGGTTTCCAGAGCCGCTACTTCGAGTCGGTGCTGGACCGGGAGTGGCAATTCTACTGCTGCCGCTACAGCAAACGCTGCCCCTACTCCTGCTGGTGAGCATCGGGGCGCGGTCACAGTTCCCTGCCCTGTTTTCAGAGACACCACAGGGCCGGGTGGCGCATTTGCAAGCATGCTCCAGGGAACGGGTGGGTGGATGGGTAAGTGGAAGAGGGAAGCAGCCGGGAGGGCATTAATACTTGAGGAACTATCTAAACACTCAAGTGTTTTAACTCTCCAGAGTACTTAAAAACACTCAAGGCACGACTGGATGAGCGAAAGGGGCCGGAGAGCATTAATACTCGAGTACACACATACTTGAGTGTCTTAATACTCTGGAGTGCTTAAAAACACTCAAGGCATGATTGGATGAGTGAAAGGGGCCGGCGAGCATTAATACTCGAGTACAAACATACTCGAATGTCTTAATATTCCAGAGTACTTAAACGCTCGGAGGTTTTAATGCTCCAGAGTATTAATGCTGGAGTATGTATGCCCAGTGCCACAATGCCCCCACTGAGGCAGCTTCGGTGAGACATCCCTCCCAAGGTGTCCTTTGGGGAGTGGGCACTGGGTTAGGGGCTGATGGCAGAGATGGGAAGAGTCGCCCCCTTCCCCGGAGCCCCACGTCAATGTCTTTCCAAACACACTTTGATCCAGATGCAGCAAGGAAAGAAAGAAATGATGAGCAAAGGCGGTTTCCAGCCCTGCAGTGCCCTGAACCCAGCCACGAAACGGCCC
Source organism: Sorex palustris (assembly GCA_028565675.1). Lineage (NCBI taxonomy): Eukaryota > Metazoa > Chordata > Mammalia > Eulipotyphla > Soricidae > Sorex > Sorex palustris. The sequence goes on along the minus strand of JAOXYA010003632.1, from coordinate 2,514 downwards.
CCGCCCCCAGCCCCTCACCCCGCCCCCGTTTCCTCTCCCCTTGCAGTGGGAGCATCTGGGCTCGCAGCCCCGTGTGAAGTGAAGGCTGCCAGTGATCAGCTTCCTCAGGCCGGGGCAGCACCAAGAATAGAGCAGGGGGGACCCCCAGAGTGATGGGAGCAGGGAGGGGCCGGCCGAGCTCACCAGGAGTCGCCCATGAGCACAGAGCCGGGAGTCATCCCTGAGCACCGCCGGGCATGGCCCCAAATTCAAACATAAAAGAATACAAAGAGTCGGGGGGCCCCGAGGGACAACCCGCGCCCGCTCCGTCCCCCGCAGGCTGACCACGGAGCACCCAGACCACTACGGCGAGGACATGGACATGGTGTCCTACAGCTACGACTACTACATCCGCGGCGCCACCACCACTTTCTCGGCGGTGGAAAGGTGGGTCCCGGGGCTGGGGAGTGTGGACAGCGCCCCGATGGGGGGAGGGTTTGGGTGGGGGAGGGGCTCCTGAGACGTCTGGAGCCTCCCAAGAAGAGGGTAGGTCCCCGCGAGGTGCCTCACCACGGTGCCCGAGTACAAGGGTCCGACAGAGCGCTGGGGGTCCGACCCCACCATCCGGGCACCTCTCCCTGCCCCGCTGCTGACCCCCACTTGACGGCACAGGGGGGCGGGGGGAGAGAGAGGCGCAGGCGGGTCCCGTGTAAGGGGGGCGGGAGTTGAGCAACGGTACACGGACCCCCACTTCCTCTGGGTGTCTGCATCAGCCCCTCGAGGGAAGGTGGGGGACTGGGGGGTGGGCGGGAGATGGCCGGGACGGACACAGGAAACTTCCAGGGCTGGGTTCGAGTTCTCAAGTCGGGGCGGGGTGCAGAGGTGACATCACAGAGAGGCCTCCCCCGCCCCAGGACAGGAGCTGGCAGATGGGGGGGCAGGGAGGGGTGTCAAAGAATGTTCTAGCCCCATTCACAGCTTGGCCAATGGCCCTTGGTTCCCCCCAACCCAGGGCCCCCTCTGCCACTTTGGGGCTGTTGGGACCCCACGGGTCATCTCCTGTAGGGTCTCTGGAAGTGTCAGCTGACCATACTGGTCCCCTGGGTCCCATGGGAGCTTGGCTGGGCCCTGCCTGCTGACTGGGTCCCTTGTCCCCACAGAGACCGTCAGTGGAAGTTTATCATGTGCCGCATGACGGACTACGACTGTGAATTCGAAAACGTGTAACACAGCCATGCGGCCCCCGGGATGGCCCCCGGGACTTCCCCAGCAGACACTAGCTCGTCCTCACCGCCCCCCACCCCCGGGGTCAGCCCTGCACAGAGCCTTGTACCCAGTCACTGTCCCCTCCCCCCAGTACCCTCCCTGAGCACCCCTACAATTTAAGACTCTGGCGGGCTGGGCGGGAAGAATATCCCAGACCAAAAACAGAAGCTTCCAGAAAACAGGGGCTACCGCCGGGCCCAGATGGGGCCTCAGCGAGCAGATGTCGCGGCCGGGAATGGCAGGTGAGGGGCGTGGGGGGCAGGTGGGAGACGGAGGAGGCATTGGCACGTGCCTACCCCTGCTCTTCCGGAAAGGCATCCTGATCCCCCCTGCATGCTGTCTGGGGGTGTCCCGACATGGGGGGCGTCTCTCCCTCCCTCCCCACGCCCCCCCATCCTCTCCTCTGTATACACAGAATAAACATCCTACTCGCCCGCCCAGAGTTTCTCTTTCCCGCCATGCCGGGCGTCGGGGTGGGATCATGACTTGGGGGGGGTGGGCAATAGGGTCGGCAGAGATGATGCCCAGGTGGGCAGTTCCTGGGAGGAAAGGGCGTCCGCAGAGATTAGCCATCGTGCCCTCCCGTGTGGCCGTAACAGCGACAGCGTGGGACCCGGTGTGTGGAGAGACACCCACTTGGACACCCCCAAACCCATGGTGCAGAAGACGGGGCGGCAGCTCTGTGTGGGGGTCTCAGGCTCAGCCCAAGGGATGGGAGCTCTCTTACCCAACAATGCCAGGGGTGCCCCCTCTCCTCCGCTGCTAAAGAGCAAGCAAATAGGTGTGATAAAAGCTCATGCACGCGTGGGTGATGGCGGGTGGGCTGGTCCCTCCCGCGCATCCCATGGCAAAGGGTGCAGGAACCAATCAGCCAGCATGAAGCCGGGCATTCCATGACCCACAAATGTCTGAACCTGTCTGAAACGCCTTCACAACGCCTCCCATCCTGGGTCAAGAGGCGGAGACCACTTAGGAGGTCATTTTTATTATTTTTATTTATTTTGTGCTTTTTGGGTCCCACCCAGCGATGCTCAGGGGTTCCTCCTAGCTCTACACTCAGGGATCACTCCTGGCGGTGCTCGGGGGACCCTATAGGATGCCAGGGATCAAACCTGGGTGGGCTGCATGCAAGGCAAACACCCTCCCCGCTGTGCTATCGCTCCAGCCCCTAGAAGGTCATATTTTTAAGAACTTTTATTAGTGAAACACCATGAGGTACAGTTGTAGACTTACAATTTTTTGTGCTTGGATTTCAGTTATACAATGATC
>JAOXYA010003619.1:0-14473 GCA_028565675.1 Sorex palustris | reverse complement strand
TCTGAAAATCCAGTTTTGCATGAAAACACAGATTGGCTTGAGAGAGAGAGAGAGAGAGAGAGAGAGAGAGAGAGAGAAAGGGAATGCCACGCCACAGAGGCAGGGGCGGATGAGGGGCAAGGGGTGGTGGGAGGGATACTGGGAACACTTTTGTTGGAGATTGGGCACTAGTAGAGGGATGGGTACTCAATAATTGTATGAAAGAAACATAAGTAAGTCTGTAACTATACCTTACAGTGATTCACTTAAAACATTAAAAAATATAAAGAACTGTGATTTACAAAGTTTAAAAAAAAAACTACTGTTCTTCAGATCTAGTGTATATAGGTTGAACTCTCCAACTGTGCTCTTGCTAGTCATTCTCAGCTTGCTTAGGTAGAGTAGCACTCACAGGAAGAAAAGAAGACATGTGCAAGGTACTGAGTTCCATTGTCCTCTCACATCAGTTTTCTCGCATAATGCCTAGGAATGCACAGTGAAAGGATAACAGAACCACTCAGGAAACTTGAATGTCTTGCCTCATTGGTCAAGCGATTATTCAGCCTGGCCCCTGGATAAAAATCTGAAACCATATAGCAAGTCTCTTTTCACTGAATATAACAGCAATACTGAGTAGATTCTACAAATCCTTCGTATTACTAAGATTTCTCCTGTGTGTTGTGGGCAATGGGCTGGAGCAATAGCACAGTGGTAGGGTGTTTACTTTGCACACTCCCAAGCTGGCCGATCTAAATTTCATTCCTTCACCCCTCTCGGAGAGCCCGGCAAGTTCCCAAGAGTATATTGTCCGCACGATAAAGCCTGGCAAGCTACCCATGACATATTCGATATGCCAAACACAGTAATAGAAAGTCTTACCCGGCGACCGTTGCGGGTGCCGGCGGGCAGGTGAGGGGCGCCGGGGCCGACGCGGCGGAGTCCCGGGCTGACGGTGCCCCGTCCTCCCGGAGGGGCCTCTGCCCGGAGCTCCGTGCTGGGGAGCAGCGTGGTGCCCGCGGGCGGGGCTCGGGAGTAGCCGCGTGGGGTGGGGGCAGCCGGCCGCCTCGGTTTCCCGGGAATTCCGGAGGGTCCGCTGCGAGGCGGGCTTGCGGGCTTCCCGGACACGTGCTGGGACTCCCTGCCTCTCCTGCCCCTTGGCAGACGTGGGGCGGAGGAGCCGAGGGCTGTGCGTGTGCAGGGCGACCCCGGGGATGCTCGTCCCCGCGCTGCTGCTGCGTCGGTGTCGCGCCCCCCGCCCCGCGCTGTCCGTGTGAGCGGCGGTGCTGGAGGGGCGGCTGGGACGCGGGAGAGGTGGCCCTGCGTCTCCCAGCCTTTCGCCTGTGGGTTGGGTGCGCAGAGGTCTGTCTAGAGCCACAGTCTTCGCAAGGAGCGAGGCCCCCGCGGAGTGCCTGGCAGCCTGGCCTGTAGGCAGGAGGTTGGTCCCTTGCACACACTCCCTTCCCTTGGAAAGGACTTTGGGGAGGCTCTGTTCTGACGTCCGTGGAGGACGGGGGTCTCAGAGGAATGAGTCACCAGAAGGGCACAGAGGTCCCAGAATAGGAGCCGCGGAAGGCACCTGCAGGCCAGCTGGCTGGGGTGTTGGAGGTGACCATGTGGGACTTGCTTCTGGTGCCCCGAGACCCTCAGCTGCACTCCTGGTGCCTGCAGCGCCCTTCCGCCGGACACGGGGAGGCTCCTCTTGCTCTCCGGGCCGCGCTGAGCAGTCGCCCAGTGCTCCCAGCTTGGCTCACGTAAGTGCTCCACCTGGCAGTGCTCGGGACTGACTCGTGGCTCTGTGCTCGGGGACCATACGTGATACCAGGTCAGCTGTGTGCAAGGCAAGTGCCCTGCCCGCTGTGCCGTTGCCCGGCTCTGGCCAGACCACCTGTTCCACAGGTGGGAGAACAGGAAGCTGAGACAGGAAATCCCTTGCTTGGGTGACAGTGCTCACTGGGGACTGTACTGGCTCCCAGTGACGTGGTGCTAGTGTTGATGGTGCTTGAATGAGAGTGTGAGTGCAGCGGAGGGTGTTTGAAGAATGGCGCAGGCAGGTCTTGTAAAAAGATGGAATACTGTAAAGAGCAGAAGAATGGAGACTTAAGAAACCCCACAAAACTAACATTCCTGCGCAAAATCGAGCCTCGGAGCCCATTACCAGGGCCCAGAGTGGCGGTATAGGCTGTGGCAGGGAGGCTGGGGAGTTTTTCTATGATGGTGGGTGAGGGCCACATTTAAAGGAGCATGGGTTTGGAAGTGAACAGGAAGTCTTTCTGTAGCCAGAGGGGGTGAGTGTGGTACTCACCTTCCCACACAGTACTCAGTACTCTGGGATAGCCAGTCAACCCATTTTACAGGAATGCAGCTTTCAGAGGGCACATGCAGCCTCGGCTCGGATCCTGGGGGTGGGGGTGGCCTCTTCCCAGGCCCAGCCCTGCTGCTGCCCCCTCACCTGCCCTCCATGCTGATGCTGCTGGGAAGTGTTGTGCTTGCCCAGTGTGGACTGGCCGCAGAATGGAACCATTCTGGAACCTCCCTCCCCTGCTCTCCCTCTCAGTCTAGGAATTTGGTCCCGCAGTGCTGAGGATCACTCCTGGCGGTGCTTGGGGGGCTGGGAATTGAACCCGGGTTGGTTATATGCAAGGCAAGTGCCCTACCCACTGTGCTATTGCTCTGGCCCCGCTCCTGAAGAATGTTAACAGGTATATCAAGTTGGTGGCTGGCCAGGCCTGAAACTCTCCTGTTTGTCCAGCCGAGAGAAGCTTGGAAGTGATTTTGTCTGTCCCTGAGAGTGAGGGAGGGAGTTTTCACTGGATTATCTTTGGAAGTTGGTAGTATTTACACTTCTCAACTGTTATCCCCTGCACTGAGATTTCCGACACCCGAGGGACTCCATGGTTACTCTTGGTGTTGGAAGAGAATGGGCCGGCAGCTCTGAGCACCCCAGGATCACCCGAGGAACGCGGTGCCTCCTTCTGTCTAAGCAAGCCTCAGACGGGCGCGGGTGGGAGTGGCTGAAAAGGCAGCTCCCGGGACTGGGTCCCCCCTGAATTGCTGTTTACGCTGGGCAGCAGCTCCCGGGTGGGGGGTGGGGGCTGTGCGGTGCAGACTCTCCGCATGGCCCTTGCCGGCCTCCCTCACTCACCCTTGGTGCCTGGGCTTTGCCCCGCACGTCCCAGGACTTTTTATTTCCTGTCCACCATGGCCGAGTCACCCAGCTGGGTCTCAGAAGCTTCCGGAACCTTCCCCCCCACCCTCAGTCTAGTAATGGAAGAGGGCTGGAGAGATGGCGCAGAGGGTAAGGTGCTTGCCTTGCGCATGGCCAACCCGGCTCGATCCCTGGCATCTTTGAGCATGACCGGGTGTGACCCAGAAACGAAATATAGAAGCACGGCTGTGAGAAAGCGCTTGTCGGGACACTTTGTTTTCCTTGTAAATTTTTTGTAGAGCGAGACTTCGAGCCTCTCGTGGAGCAGAGGCGACCGTCTAGCTAAAAATGGTATTTTTCACGTGCAATGCGTGTGGCGAATCAGTGAAGAAAGTTCAAGTGGAAAAGCACGTGGCTGTTTGCCAGAACTGTGAATGCCTTTCTTGCATCGACTGTGGGAAAGATTTCTGGTATGTTCTGCCTCACTTATGCAGATGGGTCCCAGTTTGTGCAGCACTGGGCCTTCCTAGCGCTACGGCACAAAAGCACTTGACGGCAGTGCTTCCCAGTGCCCTCTGCCTTTGGGGGCCTGAGGGGGCTGGGGGTACCAACAGAGACAGCCACACACACCCCAGAGTGGATGTACCACTCAGTTGAGGCCTCTTGCTTGGACGCGCTGGGGTTGCTGCAGAGGTAAGGGGTGGCGCAGATGGCTCCAGGCGGCCCTCTCTGCCTCGGGCCTCTTGTCATGGCTGCCTTGGGTCTCGCCTCATAGAGCATCCCCTGGCTCTGCGTCAGTGTTGGGTCGCGGTCCGCCCTCCTCCCCTCTACAGCAGTGAGAAAGGGGGGCTGGAGGAGCAGCGCAATGCAGAGGGGGCTCTGGCCCTTTCTTTCCATACCCGCGGGCTGGCCCGGCTACATCCCCAGAGCTGCAGGGATTATAAAAACTTGGAAGCTGAGGAAGCCTTTGCTCGAAGCTAAACCCCAGAGGTGGCCGGACACCTTCAATAGGCTGGGCTTGGTGCTTCCAGGGGACACCCAGCCTGGCCTCGCCCCAGGCATTTGCCCGAGGCGGGAGGTGGTATAGGACAGTGCTCCCTCTCCCCAGAGGCCCAGCACCCAGAGGTGCCGCTTACAGCAGCTCTCCAGGACCTGAGTGGGCGATAATTGTCACTGGGAAGCATCACGATGGCAGGATTTGAGAAGCCACCCTGGCCCCGAGGTGGTTTCTTCTCTCCAGGGACGGAGAAGCAGCAGTGCCACTCAGCCTCCAGGACTTGGTTTGCTGTCGCTTACTTGCTTCTCCCTGACTGTGAGGCTGCAAGAGGGTGTGAGGTCTGGCTTCCTCGAGGCCCCCAGTGCCATCTCCGGAACCACGCGGCCTGCCGGGTGTCCCTGGGGTCGGCGTGTGGCCTGCCGAGTGCCCCGGATGACATCCTGGTGGTCCTCGCACCAGGGGCCATTAGCCTGCCTGAGGCGCCTTAGGAATGGCCCCTGGGCCTCAGCACTGAGTGTGCCCCTGCCCTCTCCTGAAATGAACCCAGCCCGGCTGCGGGGCCCTGACGGCCTTTAAGGCCAGAAGCCATAGTTGAAGCATTTGGTGTTGGCAGGGGAGGCCCTGGGCACGGGAGGAGCGCTGAGTGGCCTGGACAGCGCTGCCCCCTGGTGTGGACTCAAGCGGCCTCTTTACTCTTGAAGGGGAGATGACTATAAGAGCCACGTGAAATGCATCAGTGAAGATCAGAAGTATGGCGGCAAGGGCTTCGAAGGCAAGACCCACAAAGGTGATGTTAAACAGCAGGCCTGGCTGCAGGTAAGACCCCCTGCTCGCCCGGGGCTGCCTCGCCCCTGCCTTCCCAGGAGAACCAAGAACGAGGGCCTGGCGCAGCGCGTTGCAGAGCCCCATGTCTAAGGACAGCCTGGAAGGGTGCGCGCGCATGCTTGTGCCCCTGGTGTGTGGGTGTGGTCTCTACTCTGTCTCTGGCAGAGTTCTGCAACAGTATTTTACTTTGTGGAAGGTTGTGGACTGTTCTTCTTCTGCAAAATTGTTTTGGCTCTGGCAGGGAGGGCACTTGCCTTGCACACAGCCAACCTGGGTTCCGTCCTCGGCATCCCGTTTGAGCCCCTGAGCCCACCAGCGGTGATTGCTGAGTGCAGAGTCAGGAGTAAGTCCTGAGCACTGCTGGGTGTGACCCCAGAACAAAACAAACCAACCCCAAAAAGATTATTTTGAAGTGCTATGTAAATTTGAGGGTGAAACTATTTCAGGGGAGGGGAAGGTATGTCGCTGAGGTGGGGGGGGAGGTCTTTAAATCTGTGGTTCTCTGGGTAGAGTTGATTTCCTGTTTGTTTTTGGTCCATACCCTTGATGCTCGGGGCTTACTCCTGGCTCTGTGCTCAGGGATCACTTCTGATAGTTGTTCAGGGGACCTTACAGGGTGCCGACGATCAAACACGGGTTAGCCAGGTGCCAGGCAAGTGCCCTATCGCTGTGCTGAGTTGGTTTCTTCCTGCCTTCCAGTGTGGACACCAGGCACCTTCTCTTTGTGTCACCTGCGACTCAGCATTTTGTGTCCTTTTTGTTTTGGGGGTCCTGCACCTGGCAGTTCACGGGGCTGTTCCTGGTCTCTGGGCCGTGCTCGGGGCATCACCTGGGGTGCCAGGATTTGCTGGGGTCAGCAGGGTACAGGCCCTGTACAGCCTTGCCCTGTCTCCAATCTCTCCCAGGGTTTCCTAGTTTTCAGTCGGTGTTTTTGTTTGTTTCTTTTTTACTTCCTTGGTTCAACTCATTTCTTAGTATTTTGTGATATTGTGAATGGAACTTTGTTATTTCATCTGCAGATTGTCCTTCATTTGTGTATAAAGAGGAAACTTGAGTTGTTTTGTTTTTTGTTTGGGGGGGTCACCCCCAGGGGTGTTCAGGGCTTATTCCTGGTTTGTTTCTGCTGGGCTCAGGGGACCATATGGAGTGCCAGGAATTGAACCGGAGTCAGCTGTGTGCAAGGCAAGCATCTTACCCACTGTGCTATCTCCAGCCTCCAAGAAAACTTGATTTTTGAATTGATTTTGTACCCTGCACTCTGCCGAGGTCTTCCTTTGTGGCATACAGGTTCCCGCGAGCAGGGAGATTCTGCCTTCTCCCTTTCCCGCTCAGCTCCCTTCTTTGGTTCACCCGCCCAGTGGCTCTGGCCGGGTCCTTGTTGCCCTCGCCCTTGTACAGAGACGGTGACTCCATGTGGTCCTGGAACTGGCCAGAGCGGTGGCCAGTGTGAGGCAACCAGAGGCCTCGCGGGGGCTTTGGTGCAGCCTGTTGACCGCGTCACTTTAATACCTTTTTATTTGGGGGCAGAAAATAAATGAGCTGATGAAAAGATCCAACGTCAGCCCCAAAGTGAAGGAACTCTTAGAGCAAATCAGCGGATTTGACAACGTGCCCAGGAAAAAGGCAAAGTTCCAGGTATGTGTGTGTCTGCTGGGACTTCAGGGAAGCCGGCTGCCGTGGGACAGTGGTGAGCGGCTCATCCTCTTTGCCTTCTAGAACTGGATGAGGAACAGTCTGAAGGTTCACAGCGAGGCAGTCCTGGAGCAGGTGTGGGGCATCGTCTCGGAAGCATCCGATGGCGTAAGTGGGGCTGCAGGAGGGGAGTGTGGCCGGCGGGTGGGGCTGGCCTTCCTTCCCAGGAGCCTCTGCCTCGTATGGGAGGGGCCAGGCTGAAGGCATGGAGGAGAGAGGAGTCCCCTGCCCCGCGCCCGAGATGCGCTTTGCTCAGAAATCAGGCAGCGGGGAGGGGCTTCTTGGCACGTGGCCCACCCGGGTTCTAGCCCCAGCACCCCGTATGGTGCCTGAGCCCTGCCAGGAGTGAGCCCTGAGCAGAGCCGGAGCCTGCTGGTGTGAGCGTGCAGGGTGAGACTGCTGCTGCGTGCCCGCTGCACGCCAGGCCCTCCACACGCTCTCACTGCCCACCAGCCCGTCCCCCCGGGCAGAGCCGAGTCTGCTGGGGGAGACAGGTGGTGGGGGTGGGAGTTCTCCTGGCACCTGGACTGTGAAGGAGGGGGTCGGAAAGGGGCTTGGCCCTCGGACGGACGGCGCTGCTGAGGAGAGTGGGGAGACATGCGGATGGGATCACTCACCAGTCCAGGGGGTGGGTAGGGACAGCGCCTCCTCCCCGTGTGCAGCGGGGTCTGTGTCCGTGTCCATGTCAGGGGCCCTGGGTGCAGTGGGGTCCGTGTTCACGTTGGGGCTCTGGGAATAGTGACAGGCATTGGCCAGCACTTGTTCCGAGCTGCGGGAAGGCCCTGTTGATGACAGATACTGGGTTTGAGGATGAGGCTGAAAGCCACCGCAAACGGGGGTCTCTCTGTCCCCCTCCTGCCCAAGTCTGGGCTTGTGGGAGTCCACTTGTGGCCTGCAGAGGCCGTGACTCCGCCCTGGCTGCTCTCGCAGTGCTGCTCCTGCCACGGGGTAGGGAGCACTGGTGGGGGGCTACCAGGCCCCGATCCTTTATTTGCATCCTCTGGGGTCGGGCAGCAGATTTTTGCCTGGCCACCCGGTGGGCCTCAAGGCAACTTGGCCCACTATTTTTATTTGTGGGCTTTAGGCCACGTGCTTTGGTGCCCAGGGCTTCCTCCAGCTCTATGCTCAAGGGATCACTCTTGCAGGGCTCACGGAACCACACAGTGTCCTGGGAATGAACCCTGGGTCAGCTGCGTGCAGGGCAAGTGCTCTCCCCGCTGCAAACTCTCTGGCCGCCTGCTGGAGGTGCCGGGAAATCAGTCTGTGGTTCCATGCTTCCCCTCACGACCACCCCACTCTCCCCACCTTTCCTACCCCTGCACGGCCAGGTCCTCTCTGTCCTGTGCATTGGTGGCAGGTGACCCTGTGACCAAGCCTGTGACCATCTCCCATCTCTCCAGATGTGGGAGTCAGTTCAGAGCAGATGCAGGAACCTGCCTTGTTTCTCCGGCTAGAAAAGACCCAAGCTGGATGGACCCTGAGCCAAGCCTGCAGCCGCTCTCCTGGGCTGACTGCCTCCGTAGTGCCCTGGGTGCCCCTTTCTCCACACTCAAGGAGGGCTGCTGGCAGAGGGGAGTGGGCAGCCATGCTTCTCCCTCACTGGCCTCTCCCGCTGTCTGACCTGTGGGCTGGTGAGAAGTAAAAGGAGTTTGGACACGGGTCTTGGAGTGGCTGCGCGGCGGTGCAAGGGTGTCTGGGGTGGGGGTGGGGGGTGCTGACACACCTGGGTTTTGCTTCTTAAGGACCTGGATGGTCACCAGAAGCCTCCTGGCCCGGTGGCCCACCCGCACACTGACAGTACCACCAAGACACCCACTTCTGGTGCAGACGAGACAGCGGCAAAGTCCACAGAGGGGAAGAAGAACAAACGGGAACGGAAGGAGGAACGGCAGAAGAACCGAAAGAAAGAGAAGAAAGAGCTGAAATTGGAGAACCACCAAGAGAACTGCAAGGGCCAGAAAGCCAAGAAGCGCAAGCTGGACCTGGCGGACGAGGCTGGAGGGGAGACCGAGCCCAGAACCACCGGCCCCATGGGGAAGAAGAGGCGGAAAGGCCAGCAGGCTCTAAATGGGGGCACCTGCGAGGACGGGGCGCCCAGAGCCAGCGCGGCCAAGCGGAAGTGCAAGCACTCGGAAGGTACATGGCCAGTTAGCCGGGAGCGGGGGCTGGGTCAGTGGGTCCAGTGGGAGTTTCTGAGCCAGCGAAAGCCAAGAACAGAGTGCTGGGCGGGGCGGGGTGGTGTGGGGCTGGAGGCACACTGTCCCCTTGCCCCTAGCTGCTGTGCCCGTGGAAGTGGCGTTCAAGAAGAAAAAGGTCCAGGTGCCAGACCAGGCTGAGGATGGAGAGGCAGAAAACCACACAGAAGCACCCGCCCGAGGTTGGTATGGCAGTTCTGCTGTCATCTGCCCAGAGCCCAGAGCATGCACTTGGCTCCCCTGCGCCCCACTTCGTGGCGGGGTTCTTCTGAGTCGACCGCGCGCATGACAAGCACCTTCCCCCGTGCCATCTCTCCGGACCCACCGCAGACCCTGTGTCAGCTCCGGGGTCTTGCTTCTCTCTGGCCAGTTTTCAAACCTGTCCCTCCCCAGGTACCACCGTCTCTTGATCGCACTACGTCTGGCGTCTTGACACCGGACAGGGCGCATTCCTCCTTGCTTCCTGGTTTCCAGAATTGTTTTCCTTAAGGAAGGATCCGCTGACTTGTCCACTTGTCCTGGGTCTAGGGCTGGTGGGAGGGAGAATTGTTTGAGAATAATCTATGTGGAGAAGCCTGCTGGGATGGCGTAGGGGTTGGCAGCTTCTGCGAGTCGATTGGGTAGGGCCTGAGGTGATGTAGAGTGGAGCGTCACCTGCGTGGCGCTTCCTGTCCACAAACACGTCAGGCCTTTCTCTTGAGTTTACGTCTTTGGCCTTTTGCACTTGCCCGCCAGCTGTTGTCTTCTGGAAGCAGAAGTCCCCGAGAGGAGTCCGGCTGGACAGTAGGTCTTTGTCTCTCCTCTGGGCTCACCGTCACGCTCCTCTGTCTCATTGCTGGCTCACTGACATGCGTGGATGGTCCCACGGTTGTGGCAGCCGCTCTGTCGTCCTTTCCACCGGAGTTCGTAGTGCTGCTGATGGTGGGCACAGCCCTGCTCACCCCATGGACAGCACGGGGACAATGAACTTGCCACCGTCTTCTCCTGTAAGCTTGCCCAAGCCATATGTTTCTCGTGTTCTAGGTAAATTCAACTGGAAAGGGACGATCAAAGCTTTGCTAAAGCAGGCGCCTGACAACGAGTTAGCTGTCAAGAAGCTAAGGAAGAAGGTAGGGCCCGGGGGGCCGGAGAGATTGTGCAGTGGGTAGGGCGCTGGCCTTGTAGGTGTCCAACTCAGGTTCCGCGCTCGGCAGCTCAGTCCCCTGAGCACTGCCAGGAGAGATTCTTGAGTGCAGAGTCAGGAGTAACCCCTGAGCACTGCCGAATGTTGCCCCCCACCTCCACCCCCCAGAAAAAAAAGGGGAAAAGGGAACTGCAGTTTGTCAAGACCCATTAGTATGCCTTGATGCTCAGTGTCAGGGGTCTGCAGGGAGGGACTGAGCCAGACTCCTGACAGCCCCGACGGCAGTCGGTGAGGGTAGGCCCCGCCCGCCTGCCTGCTGCCAGGGCCCTGATGTGCCCGGTGACTGCCCTCCCTGCAGGTGCTCGCACAGTACCACACCGTGTCGGGGGAGCAGCACCTGTCTGAGGAGCAGCTCCTGGCCATCTTCAACAGGAAGATCAGCAAGAACCCCAGCCTGAAGTTGCTCAAGGACAAAGTCAAGCTTTTGAAATGAACATTTTTTTATTTAAAAAACAAAATCCAGTGGAGTCCATGCCGTCCACTTCTTCCTCTCACTGTGGTTTGAGAAGTGCATCCTGAGTTACCACTCAGATCTTTCCAAAGAAGCCTTTTTAAGTTAAGTAAAATACATATTTTTGCTAGAACTTTTATGAGAAAATAAAATATTGTCTGAAATTGTAAAGTGGTGGTGGTGGTGAACTGAGTGTACTTGATTAAGGTGAGTCTGCATAGCTTCATGTAGAAATTCACTTGATTTGGGGGACCAGAGAAATAGTACAGTGGTTGGGGCATTGGCCTTGCATGTGGCTGACCAGGTTCACTCCATGGCATCCCATCTGGCCCCCTGAGTACTGCCAGGAATGACTCTGGAGTGCGGGAACCAGGAGTAACCCCTGAACATCACCAGGTGTGGCCCAAAAAAACAAGCAGATGAGAAAAGAAATTCACTTGGTTTTGGCTCCTTTTGGCAGGGCCGAGGGGGCCCTCTTAGGAGGGCCTGGGGGAAACGTGTGGTATGGTACTCTACCTGTCCCCATACAGATGGCCCTTTGAGTCATCTCCCTACCTCCGGGAAACTCAGAATGTGATAGGTGAAATCCATTCCCCTCGGTGTCATTTCTAAACACGTACAAATTTTTTGTGGGTTTGCATCACTAGCGTGAAACATGCATGAGTTGTGGCATTTCAGACGTAGCGCGGACAACTTTGGGTGATCCAGTCCTGGCCGGTTGTTCACTCTCCAGAGCAAGTCTGTGTCTCTGTGACAGCGTGGAAAGCCTCGGAGGGCAGGGTCTAGAGGGTCACTGCCCTTGATGCAGATGGTGACCCAGCTCTCTGACCAGACTCAAGCCAGTGCCTTTGCCAAGAAGCACTGTGTTCACCTCTGGGTGCTGACCCAGATCCTTGACACCTGGCCTGCAGGTGAGAGGCAGAGCAGAGCCGGGGGCAGGAGGGTGCTTGGGGCCAGTTCCTCCAGGGCAGGGTACGAGGCAAGCCCCGGCTGCTGTCCCGTCTCGCCAGCCCCCTTTCTGGTGTTGGTGAGAGCCTGGGTCCTCTCAGCCATGGACACCTGCTCTCCCTCCCGTTCCCTTTCTTCTTTCTCTTTCCTGCCTGACAAAAATGCAATGTCGTATTGGGGGGTGGGGGGGCAGGGGCGGGTGTCATTCTTGACATGGATTGGGGGACAGTATGCGGTGCTGGGAATGGAACCGGGTCTAGCCATGTGTGAGGTGCTATAACCCCTGTACTGCTTCTCCAGCTCCCTTTTATTTTGAAGAGTCTGTGCCATGTTTTCGCCAGTCGCCTGTTGGTGGCTATGTCGGTGGTCCCCGCCTCTTGGCCATTACAGTAATTAATGCTGACCTCACGCAGTTTTGCGTTCCTGCCCTGTTGCTCTCACGTCTGGAGTCCTCAAGGCGCGGGCAGTAACCGGACTCTGGTCCGCCCTGTTGGTCGCACTTTGGGGGATTCTTGGAGGGGTGTGCAGTGCCTGTACCCCAACCGCGTGGGAGAGGTAACCCCAACCTTTGGGGAGTTGGTGGGCGCAGCCTGGCACGATGCGTTTCTGACACGTCCGTCTGGGACCCTCTGTCATGCCCAGAGGTGGTGCGAGTGGCAGTGAAACAACACGGATTCCCAGCACGGCTCCACGCCACCAGTCACGGTCCACCCGCTGAGGCTGGGAGCTGCCCAGTGGCACAGAGCCCATACGATCACCCAGTGTGATCCTCACATACGGTCTGCGCAGAGCAGCGTCCAAGGACAGGTCCCCACCATCACTGGCACCTGCACACGAGCTACAGGGCCCGTCTGTGACGTGGAACCCTGTGGACATGTTCCCTGTCCACTCCGCCTCAGTCTCAGCTCCAGCCCAAACCAAATGCCAGCGTGCTAGTGCCAGCGTGTGTGGCTGCCCATTACCTAAACTTTCAAGTGTGAAACTTGTAATTGGAAACAAACTCCCAAGGGCCTGGGTATGTGGCCAGGGGTGAGGCCTGCTTTCTCGGTGTGTAAGGGCCTGGTTTCAAGCTCTTTCATACCACATGCACACTGGCCTTCTAGGTGTCAGGCCCTGGGTTCTCATCCTCAAACTCAGGGTTGCAAAGTGGGGAGCCCGGCTTGGTCTGTGCAACCCTATAAACGCCTTCATACTTACCGACTAGCATCAGGACACTCTCTCTCTCTCTCTCTCTCTCTCTCTCTCATTGTGGATTGCAGTACAGGTGATGATAGATTATCATATGTGTCGCTCTACCTCCTTTCAAATCTTAGGATGTGATTATGCACTCAGGAATCACTCATGGCAGGATCAGGGAACTATATGGGATTCTGAGGATCGAACCCAGGTTGGCTGCGTGCAAGGCAAATACCTTATCTGCTGTACTATTTCTCCAGCCCCCATGCTGTTAATACTGATCTCACAGCTTGTCTATTGGTCATGGCAATCTCATTTGTCCTACCAAGGGTTACAGTCAAATTCCTTTGCCCTAAACCCCAAGTAATGCCCACAAAAACTAAACTCCTTTGATTGTAGCAATCTGATCTCATCAGTCTATCATGAAGGCACATAGTACACACTTTGAAGGACTAGCTCAAGGAGCCCCAGCAATGAATATGTCGTCATTAAGTACATTTTTCAGCTTGCTTTCAAGTATCGATACTGCGTGCAAGGAATGTCATTTAATATTGGGGAGGGGGTTAAAGCTGGAAGGGTTTCAGATCTAGATACAAAGGCCCCGAAACCTCCACAGGGGAAACCAGATGCTGCCTGAATATACTACGTATGGAAGCCTGGAATCACTGTCATCTCTTGGGAATATTTGGTTACAAGGGAGACCCGGCTCTGACCCTTTTAAAAGGAGACAATCAACAGAAGACTCTGCCAGGAGAAATTCACTTCCTGCTAACAAGCCTTCGAACCCTGTACAAGGCAAACAAGAGGGAGGCCAAAGACCCCAGTTGGCTTTGAAGAGATGAACTCTGGTTCTTTAGGAGTCTGAAAAGAAAGAAGCCAAATAAGAAAAAGGAAGCATTGTGTAGCACGGCCATATGACCCACCCCGCCGTTAAGTCCTTGGCTCTAAATGATTTGCTAGAAAGACTGAAGCAACTCTAAGTACACCGGTAGAAACGACATTCTTATCTTGAATATTTCTTTTCTTTTTGTGTTTTGGGGCAGTGTGTTGGGCCAGTATGTTGCTGAGGATCCAGCTCTGGCCTCAGCATGCCCCTGAGCCTCGGGCTAGCTCTCTAACACATTTTTTTTTTATCAAATATCCATGACATATAGAAGCTATTAAAGAGGGTAGGGGCCGAAGTGATAGTACAGTGGGCAGGGCACTCGCCTTGTATGTGGCTGTCCCAGGTTCAACCCCGGGAAACCCATATGGTCCCTCAAGCTTGCCAGGAGTGATCCCTGGGTGCTGAGACACGAGTAAGCCCTAAGTGCGGGCCAGGTGTGACCCCAAGCCCTACAAATGAACTAAATAGAAGGGCCTGCTAGGTCATCTAGATTTCGAGTCAAGTGCGGGCTTCTGGGTCAGAGTTTCCGGCAACGTGGTCGTTCTTCCTGCTTCGGCACCCGCTGCAAAACCAACTGCTTTCTACTGAGCGCAGGGATTTATCAGGGCATTGGGCTGCACCGGCCCTTTCCCTCCACGCCAAGGTGGCTCTGCCCTCGGCTTGCGTTTGCACGCGCACGGTGCTCGCAAAACGTGGAACGCGTGGGAAACGCAACCCTGCAGGTTTTCCAACCTGTACTTCGCTGTGGCCCGTCCCTGTCGGTCCCTTTCGGGGGGGGGGGGGGGGCTCCAGCCCCAGGCGGTGGCGGTCTGGCACTCAGCCCGGGAACGGCTTCGAGCGCCGCTTCCCAACACCTGGCGGGAAGGCGCGGGAGGGCGAGCCGGGAGAGGCTCATCCGCGGCCCGCCGCACCCGGGGCCGGGCTCGCGCCCAGCGTGGCTGCGAGGCGGCGGGGCGGAGCGCAGGGGCAGCCGCTGCCCGTTAGGCGCACGCGTGC
>JAOXYA010003591.1:0-14475 GCA_028565675.1 Sorex palustris | reverse complement strand
AAGAGATAAAGTTCTGCAAGGGGGAATGCCCTGCCACGGAGGCAGGGTGGGATGGGGGTCATGGGGGGTGGGAGGAATGCTGGGACCCATGGTGGTGGAGGATGGGTGCTGGTGGAGGGATGGGTACTTGATCATCCATTGTATAACTGAAACCCAAGCACAAAAATTTATAAGTCTGTAACTGTACCGCATGGTGTTTCCCTAATAAAAGAATTTTTTTAAAAAAAAAAAAGCAAAAAAATAAATTAACTAATTTTAAAAAAAAGAGATAAAGTTCTGTTTAGGCCTGATCAGAATCAGTCAGACCCAAGAGATACATGGGACATTTTCTCCCAGGGAGGAATGGAGGGGGGGTGAGGTGAGGGGAGAAGAGGCAAAGAAAATAAAAGCTTCCATGTACTCTAGATGAGTTTCCCGGGAGAGGAAAGGAGAGCATGTTTGCAGTTCTGTGTTTTGAAAATCTTTAAGGGTGACCCGGATAGTCTTTCCTTTCCTGCTCACCCATCTTCCCTAGTTATTCTCCCCCTTGTTACTTTTCCAGAAAACAGGCAAAACAGTTGGTTATACTATTGCTGTTGCTACTCAACAAGTACTTCAGATAATTTCTAGTTGTGCTTTCAAAAAGTACTGGTTTCAGTGGAATTGAGATGAAATATTTTATGTCTCCAAAGTCACCTACAATACCTTTGTAAGTCATGTATCTCTAATTAAATAAAAATTATTTGAAAAAAAATCAACAAATAAATAACACTGGCTTCAGTACCAGAGAAATGGGATAGCAAGGAGGGTTCTTGCCTATATAAGCTGCCTACCCAGGTTCAATCCAGAACCCCCAAGCCCTGCCAGAAGCGATCTATGCACACAGAGATGGGATTAAGACTTGAGCACCACTGTGGTGGCCTCAAAGCTACAATTTTAGCTAAAAAATTCTTTTTTTGGCTTTTTGGGTCACACCTGGCAAAACACAGGGGTTACTCCTGGCTCTGCACTCAGGAATTACCCCTGGCAGTGCTCAGGGGACCATATGGGATGCTGGGAATCAAACCCGGGTTGGCCATGTGCAAGGCAGATGCCCTACCCGCTGTGCTATCGCTCCAGCCCCTTTAGATCTTTCTTGACAATTCCTGCCTGTACACTTTTGTTTTCTGCTGTTTATTGGGTCACACCTGGTCATGTTCAGGGGTTGTTCCTACCTCTGCACCCAGGGATCACTCTCGGCAGTGCTTGGGGATCTGTAAGGATGCAAGGACTCAAACCCTGGTTGACTGTGTTCAAGGCAAACACCCTATCCATGGTGCTTGCTCCTATCCCGCCCTGTACACTTTTTATTTTTATTGAATCACTGTGAGATGGACCTTTACGAAGCTGTTCATGGTTAGATTTCAGTCACACAGTGTTCCAGCACCCATCCCTCCACCAGTGTTTCTTTCCCAACACCAGTGTCCCCAGGTTCCCTCTTATCACCTCCCACCTCCTCCCTACCAAGATGGCAGGTGATTTTCTTCTCTCTCTGTCTCTGTCTGTCTCTGCCTCTGTCTGTCTGTCTCTCTTGCTTTCGCTTGCTCACTCACTCCTTTTGGGCATTGTGGTTTGCAATTTTGACACTGAAAGGTTATCAAGAATATCCCTTTACCAACTTTTTAACCCTCAGATCTTGTCCAGCATTGCCCTGTACACTTTAAATTTTTTTTTTCCTGAATCATATTTTGAAGTTGTGTATAATGAAATTTTTTTGGACCCAGCTCTCTTGGTCTTTGAACTCTGTGTTTTATGGGCTACACACAACAGTGCTCAGATTTTATTCCTGGTTCTGTGCTCAGGAATCACTCCCTATAGTCTCGGGGGACCCTGCATGGTGCCAGGGACCAGACCCCAGCTGGTCATGCCAGGCAAGTGCCCTCCCTGCTCCAGCGCCTGGAGTCAGGATTCAGGAATTTGAGTGTTGGCTTAGCTGATTATTATTCACAGTCTGGCTTCTTCAGGTGAGCCTTTCTAATCGAGTGTCCCTGCCTGTGAAATTCACGTAATTGTCTGAATGCTTATGTGCACCCATGCGCTAGGTAATGTGTCGTGAAGTGTGGCAGCCCTTAGCATTAGCGATTACCATATGCAAGTAAAAAACCCACAGTTATAGTAGCCCTGAAGTTTAAATTTCTTCGGGAGAAGAATATTTCCGGGATGGGTGAGGTTGCCGGTTTTGTGGTCATCTGGGACCTGGCTTTCTCTGTCTTTGCCGGTGTTGTTCGCTGTTCGTGGCGCTGGGGTTGAGCCCGGGGCTTTCAGCATGCATGGCCAATCTGCCTCCCTGGCCTGTCTCTGTCTCTGTTCTAGCTCGTGGTTCCTTTTTCCTAAATTATGATCAAAACTGAGATTGTCATAGAGTCCACCTTGGCTCCTGGGGCCTCGGCCATCACAGGTAGAAGCAGGAGAAAGGGATTAGGAGCCAAGGGCTGATTTTTGTTTGGTTTTGAGGTCACTCCTCATGGGGCTCGCGTGTGTTGTACGTGCACTCTGGCCACCTGGCCACGTCCTCTTGACTCCTCGTGCCTTTCTTTTAACCCGGAGAGCCCTGACAGCTGATTCCCTTAGGAAGTTACTGTCCAGCATTTAGTCACAAGTCACCCTGCCACCATGCGTGTCACAGGGAGTAGTCTTCCTACCCCAAGAAAGAAGAAGGGACTAATGCACGGTGGGTGGGTGCTGCGGTCCCACCCTGAGTTACCTATCATCACCTGTACCTGAGGTGACCCCCCAGCTCTCTCTGCGCCTCTTCCCCTCTGTCCTGTGTGGCTCTGCCTTCCATGGAATCCAGCGCTTCCAGCTGCACGGGATTTCCCCGAGGAGATGAGGAGCTCAGATCAGACGTCTTTGTTTTGTTTCAAAAACCCTGACAGAGTGCTTGGCTCATGGACTGCGGAGTAGGAACTCAGGATGCATAAAAACTTAGGATGTTTTGTTCTGCCTTTGTATTTACGTGTGTGTGTGTGTGTGTGTGTGTGTGTGTGAGTGTGTGTGTGCTGGAGCCGCACCCAGCTCTGCTGAGGATGGGTTTTTAGTCAAATGTACTTTGTACCTCCTTTTGCCATGGTTGAAGGTGTGTGGGCAGGAAATACTTCCCACAGTGTGTGTGTTCAGGGCACTTTCTACAGCTGTAGGCTCACAGCTATCCGGAGAGCAGTTCCTCTCATTCCTTTGATAGTTACCTGCTTCTGATGCTTCACCATTGCCGTGTGGCATTGACCATCTAACAGGGAATTTTCTTTGATTGATGTACTTTTTTTCCAGTAGGCAGGGGTCACACCTACCAACTGGCCCCCTGGCGCCATGTAATCCCATCAACGGCCAAGCCTCAGACTATAAAACCCAGCTCCTGGAAGCACATGGCCACATTTGCGGCCGCGTGACATTTTATTATCTCATTCCTACTTTGGACAAACTGGCAGGCTACCGAATGTAACCTGCCCACACGGCGGAGTCTGGCAAACTCCCCGTGGCACACCCAATATGCCAGTAACAATGATGGGTCTCATTCTCCTAACCCTGAAAGAGCCTTGAATATGGCACTTTTTAAAAAAAAAAAAACCTCAGGGCTAGGACGAAGGAGACGTTACTGGGGCCTGCTCGAGGCAATCAACAAACAACAGGATGGTTGTGATCGTTGTGTTTTTGTTTTTTAACTTTTGGGTCACACTGCATGTGCTCTGCCCAGTATTCTAAAAGAGCTTCTAGCTGAAGCTTTGAAAATGGCCAGTTTTATCAAAATTCCCATTCTTGGCCCACACCCACCACCGTGCCAGCAGAGAAACAGCCCAGCATCACATTACCAAAAGAACATGATATGCCAAAATCTTCCCAGGCAGATTAGTTTACAAAGCAGACTAGTCAGTGCTGTCTGAGAACTCTGGGGCCCTCTCAGAATGTGGTAGGCAGATTCCACTTTCTGCCTGAAGGCACAGCAGCCCAAAGTCAAATCTGACCTCCAACACTTGGAATGGCTCAGTTTCACTACAGTACCTCATCAAACCGCCAAGACACCAAACTGTTCCAGTTGTATAGCGCTTGGACTGTGCAGCTGTGTACCTGACGTCTCCAAGTTTCATAGGACTGTTAGCCCAGTAGGATCACAGTGAAACTAATTGGAAAGTTGCACTGGAGACGACCCAGCTTACTGAGCCTAAACTATAACACAGAAGACCCAACTAGCATCAACCCATACAGTAGATCCTCAGACAATAACTTTAGTAACATCAGTGTGAGACATAAAAATCATCACAAATTGACTCTAATTGATTGAAGTTTTGATAATTCCATTTTGATAATTCCTTTTGCCTTTGCATTGTAACAAACAATATGGAGTAGCTTCATCTGTGTGGGACAGGAGGAAGTTTGGGGTGGTGGGTGGGAAAATGTGGCCATTGGTGGAAGGAAGGACATACTGGTGGTGGAATTGGTGTTGGAATATTTAATGCCTCAAACAACTGAATAACTTTTTAAACAACTTTATTATGAGCAACTTGGTAAATCATGATGTTCTAATAATTTTTTTAAGAAGTAAAAACTCCTAGTCTTGGCAAGATCCAGCTAGTCAGAGTTTCCTAGGTTGTAGGGCACACACACAGAGCCTCCAAAAAAAACCTTCCTAATCACCTGAGATCTACCCAAATTTCTACAATTATACAATATAGAATGTTTTTTTAAATCTCTGCCCAGAGCAACAGCATGTTGAGTACTCTGGACATCTGGCCCAGCAATTTAGCACTATAGTAGAGGGCCTGGCTGGCAACATGAGGCCCCAGTTTGATCCCTGCTCAGTGCCATCCCCTGAACACCACAAAAACTGTGAATATGCACATATATACACACTCAAACATTCACACTACATGACAAAAAACATTGAATGTCTACAGTATACTTTTTTTTTTTTTTTTGTATGGGGGCCACACTCAGGGATAATTCCTGGCAGTGCTCAGGAACCATATATGGTACCAAGGATTAACACAGCTTTGTCACTTGCAAGGCAAGCACCTTACCTGCTCTTCAACTGCACAGCTGTGTACCTGACACCTCCAAACTTTCTTTTGTCTGTTGCTTTTCTACAGTTTACTTTGATTCAGAGTGGAGAGAACTAAGTAATAGTTAAATTTTCTTTTTGGTGTTTTTTTTTTTTTGGTGGGGGGAGATGGTAAGGGATAGATATGCTAGACCTGGTGGTGCTCAGAGCTTACTCCTGGCTCCATTCTCAAGAATCAATTCTGGCCATGATCAGGGCCAGGAATTCCTGGTATGTGATGCCAGGAACCAAATCAGGGTTGGACGATGCAAAGCAAGTTCCAACTTGCTTTAGTTCAAGTCATAGTTTTTGTCTTCAGAATTTTTAGTTGGGTATCCAGCAATATTACTTTTCCATTCTTTCATCCCAAGTAATTTCTTTCCAACCCTGTCAAAGTCTTGGAATAATGTGCAAACACCTAAATGCTTTGGATGTCAAAATATCTATTATCCTTAATGCCCTAGTCTCCTAACACTATCCACCTACACTTTCACGCATTCTAAAAACCAAAATTCCACAAGTCTGACAGGAGGCAGGAGGTTGGTTGGCTCTAGGTTTTCCAAATTTTCAATTCCAACTTGATACATAAATTGCAGAAGCAAAATTCTAAGATACCTATGATGGATCACTTCCTCCCTTCCCACATTACAGTCCTTAATATTTTAGATGGGAGTATAGGAAGGGGGAACAAGGGAGAGGGGTAACAATACAAAGAACATGACATGCTGTGATAAGGTGCCAGGGAGAAAAGACCTATTCATGGCCCCCAGCTAGAAAAATATTGTTCAGTGTGTAAGCTCCCTCCCCAGCTCTCCTGAGTAGCATTTCAGCAATGCAGTAGAGCACTCAGGTGCTCTGACCCATGCTGAAATAGGATACAGATATAACGATTATGTTTTCTGAGCTAAAAATTGTGAGCACAGGCTCTGGCTATTATTTGTGTACTTATAAAAACAATTAAATCAGTCCTTAAAATCAGAATCACTGAAGAAAATCTAGGACATAGAGTTGCCATAGTTATAGCCAACTAATTAAAATCTCTGAAAAGTGCTTTGTTTGGCATGAAGACAAACAATGTAAAGCATATGCTGAAATTATGGACTAAGGTTTAGGTTCACAAGCCTAAACACTTAAATAAATAAATAATAAAAATAAAACACTTAAAGCTTCCCCACAGCACACAGAACCACATAAAACAAGGAGGCTCTAAAACAGTGGCTTGACCAAGTAAAGGGTGTTGGGAGGATCCTCCCAGGATGGGAGATGCATGCTGAAAGTAGACTATATAGACCAAACATGATTGCCACTCAATGCCTCTTTTGCAAACCTCAGCACCCAAAAGGAGAGAGAAAACAAAAGGGAATGCCCTGCCACAGGGGTGGGGTGGGGGGGAGGGATACTGGGAGCACTTGAGGTGGAGAATGGGCACTGGTGGAGGAATGGGTACTCGGTCATTGTATAACTGAAACCCAAGCACAAAAAATCGTAAGTCTACAACTGTACCTCATGGTGTTTCACTAATAAAAAAAAGTGGGGGGGAAGGTGCTGTGTGGCCGGGTCTTGTCATCTGAAAGAAGTGGCTGTGGGACTCAAACCCTCGTGCACCGTAGTTGACAGCAAACTTCGCTTTCCCGAAGAGCGGAGACCCCCAGCTGTCTTCTGGAGGCCCCTTAGCACGGGGAACCCTTGCACAGTCCCGACAGAACCTCGTGCTGGGGCTTACAGGGGGAGGAAATGATGTCAGTGGGCAAATCCAGGACAGCAGCGGGGGAAGGGGCTCGGTGGGGCGGGGGGTGACTGCTGACACGTCCGGGGGCTGCTTGAGGGGCAACACAGGCATTCTGGGCCAGGGGGAGGTGATGTTTATACATGAGGGAGGGTGTGAGCAAGCGGGGGTGAGCCCTGGAGATGGTGCTAGGTGGGCTTCATGGCAGGTGGGATTTGCTACACACCCACGAACACATGCCAGACCACATGTGCATGCACACACGTGTATACTTATGTGCACGCACAGATATAGGCATGCCCACATTTGCCTACACACGCACGCGTTCAAACACACACAGGCACACAGCTTGGGCACACAGCTCCACACAAGCACGTGCCTGACCGCAGGTGTACACACACACATGCACTCACACAGGTATGCTGCGCATAAAGGTGTGCACACGCAAATACACATGTGCAAGGTTTGTACACACATGAAGACACTATGCATACCCGTGGTCACACATGTACACACAAACATATGCATGTTTGTACACATGTACAGCAGCACAGCACAGCACAGCACGGTCCTTCCATTGATCATTGATTTGCTTGAGCGGGCCCAGTAACGTCTCCACTGTGACACTTGTTGTGACTGTGTTTGGCATATCGAATACGTCACGGGTAGCTTGCCAGGCTCTGCCATGTGGGCGAGATACTGTCGGGAGCTTGCCGGGCTCTCTGAGAGGGGCGAAGGAATCAAACTTGGGTTGGCCAAGTCGGCCGCGTGCAAGGCAAACACCCTACCGCTGAGCTATTGCTCCAGCCTATATGTACATATGTACATACACATACGCACACGTGCACACATGCACACACATGTGCTGGGGCTGCTTCTTGATGCCTATTTGGTTCGGCCCCAAACTCAGAACCTCATGCAGGGGCTGAGGCCCTGAGAACAAAGAATTGTCAGGACCACTGTCATCGTGGTCACTGCCTGGGCCATATTCCCACATGCCCCCCCTACCCCCCCTCCACCCATGCCTCAGTTTTGACCAGGCTGTGTCAACAGCTCCCTGACTCCTGGACGTGGGGGTCACATGCAGGCTCCAGGGCTGTGGCCCCCTCCCCTCTCAGCACTTTCTCCGGTGCGGCCCCTCGACTTCCTCTCCCTGTTGGGGGAAAGAGTCGTATTGGCCAGCCAGAGGCCGGGAGGGCAGGTCCTTGAGGGAACAGGTCGCTGAACCTTCTGCCCACCCCCAAGGGAGGATAGGGCTCTTGTGGAATGAAAGGAACTTCTTCACAGGCCTGCGTGAAGGCCAAACCCCATATTCCCGCAGGCCCACCCGCCTGCCTGGGAGCCAGAGGGGTTTGGAGGAGGGAAACCAGCCCGGGGTCAAGGCCATGGCAATTCTCTATCCTGCTGACGGCCTCCAGGGTCTGTTCTTCCTCGGGGCAAGTCCATGGTTGGAAGCTCACCACAAGTGTTGGGGGGGTGGGAAGGGCAGTGAGGGCAGAGAAGGGACCAGTGTGACAATGATAGTTAGAAATGATCGCTCTGGACAAGAACTGAAGGTCGGTAAACACTTCCGGGTCTGTCGTGCAAACCGTAATGCTTACAAGGAGAGAGAGAGAGAAAGAGAGAGAGGAAGAAGACAAGCGTGGGCCATCGAGGCAGGTGGGTGTGGGGAGGGGGCAGGGAGGGAGGGAAACTGGGGGACATTGGTGGTGGGAAATGTGCTGGGATGGGTGATGGAACATTGGATGGCTGAGACCCAGTTGTGAGCAACCTTGAGATTGACCTCACTGTGATTCAAAATAAATACACTAAAAGAAACAAAAGAGATAAAGCCTAAAAGATCTACTGGCAGCAAAAACCCGAGCGAGAAACAAGTGCCCTGACCCTCTCTGGGTCTGAGTCCCAGCATCTGACACACGGTGTTGCCGAATCTCTCTCTGCATCGTGCCGAGACATTTCGCGGTGATGACCCAGCAGGAACGCACGTGTGTGGCATCTGCCTTTATTGACGGCTCGGTTTGGGGTTCTCTCCTGCAGTGCTCAGGGGCCCGGGGCCACTCCCTTCCGACGACACTGTGACCCAGCTGCTATCGGCTCAGGCCTAGCACTGGCCGACTGGCGGTCTTGGGGACAGAACCTGAGCCTCGAGCACGCAAGGTCTGGCCACCTCCCACCCTCTGATTGACCTCCCCTGCCAGCAGCGTGTGTATTTGGTTTGGGGACCACACCCAACGGTGCTCAGGGCTACTCCTGGCTCTGACTCGGGAATCCTCCATGGTGGTGCTGAGATCACACTCGCTTGGGTTCAGGGGTTAAACTGGGGTCAGCAGCAGGCCAAGAAGGCACCTTAACGCTGTGTTACCTGTGGGGCCCCACCCAGAGTTGTATGTGAGCTGGTTCCTATCCAGCATCTCCGTCTCCACAGTCAGCGGGGGTCACAGACAGGACGAGGCCGGGATATAAGACCATGATACCTCCCTTCTGCTGAGCGGTGGGTTCTCAGGGTCTGTCTTTGCTACCCACTGCCACTGCCGCTGGCCTGCTGTGGGCACTTGGCTGCCCCTGGGTTAGGGAACACCATTCTCCCCTGAACCTTGTGTGTACGATGCTGTGTCTGCCCAAAGTTCAGATACAGAAAACCCACTGATGGAGCCGGAGCCACAGTACAGCGGGGAGGGCATTTGCTTTGCATGTGGCCAAGCTGGGCTTGATCCCTGGCATCTTGTGTGGTCCCTTGAGCACTGCCAGGAGTGATTCCTGAGTGCAGAGCCAGGAGTCACCCCTGAGCATCGCCCACTGTGACCCAAAAAGCTAAATTAGTTAATTAACAAAAAGAAGGAAAGGAGAACCAACAGCCCACACGGGACTCCGGGGTGGCCGTGAGCCGGGATGTGGACGTCCAGGTCCCGCTCTCTCGGATGTGGCATGGCAGGGACCTCATTCAAAGCTGGACTTGCATAAGTGGCGTGTGTGGACAGGGGCATGAGGCTGAGGAATAAGAAGCTGCTCCTTGGGCTGGAGCGATAGCACAGTGGGTAGGGCGGTTGCCTTGCACGCAGCCGACCCGGGTTCGATTCCCAGCTTCCCATATGGTCCCCTGAGCACCACCAGGGGTAACTCCTGAGTGCAGAGCCAGGAGTAACCCCTGTGTATCACTGGGTGTGACCCAAAAACCAAAAAAAAAAAAAAAAAAAAAAGAAGCGGCTCCTTTTGGTGATGCTGGAAAGAGGCTGACATCCACATGGCCTGGGCCTGTCCCCCGTGGGTGCTGCAGCTCTCCCAGAAGGGTGAGACCACCGATGTCCCCTGCAGCTCCCAGCCAGGAAGGGAAGAACGGCAGAAGAAACGATGAAGAAGCTGAGGTCCGGAGATATAATGGCGAAGTATACAGCCACTAGGAAAATAAAGGCAGGCAGGTGTGGTGTGGGTGCAGCTGGGGGCTCTCGGGCTGAGCAAAAGGAGCCGGAGGCCGAAGGACAGATGCAGGATGAGCTCACCCACCTCTGTATAGTGAGAAAGACACATCAAGGGGTGGATAATAGCGGTTGAGAAAGAATGTCAGGTACTTGGATGCACACTGGAAAGTGGCAAGTTAGTACGAGTGTGTGCATGTGCAAGTGTGCATGTGTATGTGTACACACATGCACTTGCGTGTGTGTGCATGTGTGTGCGTCTGTGTACATGTGCAAGTGTGCACGTGTATGTGTACACACATGCGTGTGTGTGTTTGTGTGTGCATGTGCAAGTGTGCACGTGTACTCATACACACATGCATGTGCGTGTAGTTTTAATACACGTACACATATGCAAGTGTGCATGTGTACGTGTACACACATGCATGTGTGTGCATGTGTGCATCTGCAAGAGTGCATGTGTACACGAACACATATGCATGTGTGTATGTGTGTGCATGTGCAAGTGTGCGTGTGTATGCGTACACACATGCAGGTCTGTGTGTATGCATGTGTGTGCATATGTGTGTGCATGTGCAAGAGTGCATATGTACATGTACACACATGTGTGTGCATGTGTATGTGTGTGCATGTGCAAGTGTGCACATGTACGCATACACACATGCATGTGCGTGTAGTTTTAATACACGTACACATGTGCAAGTGCGCATGTGTACGTGTACACACATGCATGTGTGTGGATATGTGTTCATGTCCAAGAGTGCGTGTGTACGTGTACACACATGCAGGTGCGTGTGTATGCATGTGTGTACGTATGTGTGTGCATGTGTATGTGCACACACATGTGTGTGCGTGTGTGTACACGGGCGTGTGTGTATGTGCATGTGTACATGCACACATGCGTGTGCGTGTGTGTATATGGGCGTGTGTATGTGTGTGCATGTGTGTGTGCGTGCATGTGTGTGTGCATGTGTATATGTGCATGTGTGTGACAAATGGACTGAGTGAGGAAACTGGAGCACATGGTGTTACCATGGGTACCACCATGTTTGGGTTTGTACCCAAACCCCAAACTGTCAATCACAGTAATGGGGACAGGGGTGGGAGGGTAGGAACGTTGGATGGAGGGGACGGAGGACAGTGGGAGGGGGGGTCACAATTACTCGGGGGGGGGCTTTATAGTAACTTGTACAAAACTTGTGCACTATTGTGATCCTATTACCTAAGTGATAGTAATAAAAAAGAAGTTCAAAAAGCAAAATGAAAGGGGTGCAGAGCCCAACAGCCGAGGCTGGACAGGGCAGCCGGACCTGACCCACAACTGTGAATGCTGTGACTTGGGGTCTTGGCAGCAAACCCCTGGCCGGGCCTCTGGGCCGTTTGTCGCCCCAGTCTGGCTGGCAAGGCTGCGATGACGGCTTGGGGGAGAAGAGTCCATTTATCTGGTTCGCTTGCACAATCTAATTGGAAAAGTGGAATTACCACTTAAGAGTGATGGGAGCGGGCGCGTCTCGAAGCGATGAAGCTAAAATGAACTGTGAAGTTACGTCCTGGAGCCGAGCGTCGTGACGGCGGCAAGAGGCTTTATTTGAAATTAGAAAATGAAAATTACCGATCAATGCCGTCAGATTGCAATGGATGGGCTTGGGATTGCGCTCGGGGAACACGTAACTCAGACCCAACGCGGCCTATTTACCTTTGTGCCGACGACGCCCGTGCCTCTCCGCGTCAGACACACACGCCCAATAGATCAGGCCTGGTGCGGGCCGTGAGGCAGCTGATAAGCCCAGGAAGCAGGCTGGGGGCCCACGCAGGGGCTGGGGACCCTGGGGGTGTGTCTTTCTCAGAGATGCAGACTCACGGGTTGAGACCTTGAGCAGGGTGCCAGCCCGAAGGCTGTGGGGGTCTCTACAATATTTTTTTCTTCTTTTCTTTGGGGGGTTACACCCAGTGATGCACAGGGCTTACTCCTGGATCTGACTCAGGAATTACTCCTGGCAGTGCTCGGGGGACCATTGGGATGCTGGGACTCGAACCTGGGTCGGCTGTTTGCAAGGCAAACGTCCTCCCGACTGAGCTCTGTGCTACCACTCTAGCTCCAGGTCTATAGTTTTAATTGGCAAAGTCAGGCTGTGCTTGGACATACTTTATTTGTTCGCCATTGTCGTGTTGATGGGGCTCAGGGCACACGTGACATTTAGGGATCGAGCCCAGGACTTCAACACATGTGAGGCAAGTGTTCAACCTCGGAGCCATGTCTCAGGCAGGACCTGATTTTTTTTTTCCTTTTTTTTGGGGGGAGGACATTCCCGATGGTGCTCAGGGATCACTCCTGACAGGGCTCAGGACACAATATAGGGTGCCAGGGATCTAACCCCGGTTGGCTGTGTTCAAGGCAAACGCCTCAGACCTTTTGCTTTCTCTCTGACCACCAGGCTATGGTTTTCATGGACAAACCTAAATTCACTTACTTAATTCACTTAACTTCCCGTTAGTCGTCGATTTGCTCGAGCGGGCGCCAGTAAAGTCTCCATTTGTCCCTGTCGCGTGCTAGTGTAGCCCAATGGCATCTGTTCGCTCTGGGAACATGAAGAGCCTCAAACCGATCGTTCATAATCTTGACGAAGAAATCTGACCATCTGGTAGGTGGGCAGCCACACGGTCCATCAGATAAGGAGTAATATCCAAGATATATAAGGTCCTGATTGAACTTTAGGGAAAAAAAATCCAACTCCACCAAAAAATGGGGAGAATAAATGAAAAAAAAAGTTCTCAAAGAAGAAATACAAATGGTCAAAAGACACATGAAAACTGCTCTACATCACTAATCATCAAGAAGATGCAAATTAAAACAAGGTATCATCTCATACCACAGAAACTGACACACATTCAAAAGAACAAGAACAGAGAGAGAAAGAGAGAAAGACAAAGAGAGAGAGAGAGAGAGAGAGAGAGAGAGAGAGATGGAATGCCATAGAGGCAGGCTGGAGGGAGGGTGGCAGGAAGGAGACCTGTACACTGGTGGAGGGATGGGTGTTGAAACACTGTATGACTGAAACCCCACTGTGAACAGCATTGTAACTTTGTATAACATAGTGATTTAATTAAAAGAAGAAGAACAAGAACAACCAGCACTGGCATGGATGTGGGGAGAAAGGGACTCTCCTTCATTGGTGGTGGGAATATCGACTGATCCAGTCTTTTTGGAAAATAATATGGGCATTTCATAAAAAACTAGACATTGAGTTTTCATATGACCCAGCAATATCACCTCTGGGAATGTACCCCAGGGCAGCAAAAACAGACAGCAGAAATACCATCTGCATCTTAATATTCATGCAGCACTACTCACAACAGCCAGAATTTGGAAACAACCTGAGTGCCTGAGAACAGATGATGGGTTAAAGAAACTATGGTACATCTTCTCAATGGGATACTATGCAGCCACCAGAAAAAAATGAAGTCATGAATTCTGCTTTTAAATGGACGGATATGAAGAGTATCACACTAAGTGAATTGAATTGGAAGAAGAGGGAAAGACAGAAAAAATGCACTCACTTGTAAGACAGACAAAAAACATAGTATAATACTAATACCCAAGGACAGTAGAAACAAGGTCCAAGAGGATTGGTCCACGATTTGAACTTTGCCTTAATGCTGAGGGAGAAGGAATTTGGGTTAGAGAAGGGACCACTATGACAACAATAGCTGGAAATGATCACTATGGATAAGAACTGCATGCTGAGAGTAGGTAAAGAGGCAAACATAATAACCTCTAAAAAGTTATATTGCAACCTTAATGCCCAAAAGGAAAGAGAGAAAAAAAGAAAAAAAGTGCCTGCCATAGAGGCAGCCTAGTGGGAAACTGGGGGCATTAGTGATGATAAATGTACACTGGTGGAGGGATGGGTATTGAAACCTTGTATGACTGAGACTCAACAATGAACAGCTCTGTAACTTTATTTCACTGTGATTCAATTTGTTTTAAAAGACTATGAGAGGGGCTGGAGAGATAGCACAGTCAGTAGGGTGTTTGCCTTGCACGCGTCCGACCCGGGTTCGATTCCCAGCATCCCATATGGTGCCCTGATCACCGTCAGGAGTAACTCCTGAGTGCAGAGCCAGGAGCAACCCCTGTGCATTGCCAGGTGTGACCCAAAAAGCAAAAAAAAAAGGCTGTGAGAGAGAAAGGAAGGAAGAAGAAGGAGGAGGAGAAGGAGAAGGAGAAGGAGAAGAGAAGAAGAAGAAGAAGAAGAAGAAGAAGAAGAAGAAGAAGAAGAAGAAGA
>JAOXYA010003584.1:0-14475 GCA_028565675.1 Sorex palustris | reverse complement strand
CAGGCCCCGCCCCTGGCCCCGCCCCGCGCGCGGGTTCCTGGAGAGGCGCGGGCGGCCCCCGAGCGAGTGTCGCCCGGCGCGGTCCAGGCCGCGGGGAGCTCGGCGGCTGCAAGAGGCGCCCGCGCAGCGCCCGGTGAGCGAGGGGCCCCGGGGACGCGCCGTGCGCGCACGAGCGTCCGTGCCGGGGCGCGGGGACGCGGGGACGGGGCGGGCGGGGACGCCGGGACGGGCCGGGGACGGGGACAGGCGGGGACAGGACGTGGCGGGGACGGCGACGGCGACGGCGGGGACAGACGGGGACGGACGGGCGCGGGGACGCGGGGCGGCAGCCTGGGCAGCCCCGGCGCCGTCCCCCGTCCCGACCGGGCCCGCGCCCCGTGGCCGTGCCCAGTGTCCCGCGCCCAGTGTCCCGCGTCCCGGGCCCGGCGCCCGTTCGCTGCCGGCCAGAACCGCGCTGACCTGCTGGTCCCGCCCTGGGGCACGCGCCGCGCCCGCCCCGACCCCAGCGCGGGCCAGGGGACGCGGGGACGCGGGGACGCGGGGGGGGGGAGCCGGGAGCTGCGGGGCGCGGGGCTGGTGCCCACAAGTGCCGGAGTCCCCGGGCCCGGCGCCCACGCCGTGCGGCTCTGACGGGCTCAAGGTCAGCGCTGCGGGACAGCCTGTCCACGGCCTCCTCCGAGGGCCTCTCCACCTCGGCCCCGCGCACAGCCCCGCGCTCCTCCCGCTCTGTAGGTTTCTGGGTGGCTCCCGAGGCCCGTGTCCCCTTGAGCCCCGCCGAGCCCGGGCCACGGGCCACACCGCCCCTTGCCTGGATGGGTGAGTGTGAAAGGCCCCGGGGCCAACCCCGGGGCTCCCCTAGAGCACTGTGCGTGGGCTAGGGGCAGAGCCTGAGGGGGTGCTGGGGAGGGGTCCCCAGGTCTCTGTAGGGACAGTCGTGTTTGTGGGGTAGAGTCATGTGTGCGGGGACGGCCATGTGTGTGCAAAGGATGGTCGTAAGGGTGGGGTACAGTCACGTGTGGGGGTACAGTTGTGTGTGTGGGTACCATTGTGAGTGCAGGGACAGTTGTGGAGGGGAGAACAGGTGCCTGTGAGGACAGTCGCGTGTGCAGGGACAGTGGTGTGTGTTGCGTGGGTACCGTCATGAGTGCAGGGACAGTCATGTGCAGGGACAGTCACACATGCAGGGATAGTCGTGTGTGGGGGGGGACCATTGTGAGAGCAGGGACAGTCGTGTGCGGGGACAGTGGTGTGGGGGGGTACAGTTGTGTGTGTGGGTACCGTCGTAAGTGCAGGGACAGTTATGGAGGAGATGACAGTCGCATGTGCAGGGACAGCGAGTGCGGGGACAGTCGTGAACGCACGGCCCCACCAGTGTGCCCTCGTGAGCGGCCCTGGGGCCCGGCCTGCGAGTACATGCAGAGGAGACGCGGCCACCTGGCTGGAAACCGGAGCAGCCGGGCTGGGGATAAAAATACCGGATGGCCTCATCGACCGCCACCCGCCCCAGGGAGCCTGTCCAGCAAGGAGGCATTTCTAGGAAAGCCGCGCCTGGCACTGCCAGCCGCCTCTGTGACTCACCGGGCAGCCCTCAGGCCAATGGGCTCAGAGCCGCTGGGGGCTCCCTCTGAGAGTCACCCGGGCCGAGGGCGGTCGGCCGGTACCGGCCCCGCGTGGTGCCCGCAGACCTCCGCCCTCCAGGCTGTGATGCCACGCGCGGTCCTCTTGCCAGGACGGTCGCCGCCGCTGCCCCGATGCACAGCCTGGGCTGGGTGGGGCCACGGGGACCCACAGGGACACACTCACATGCTTTCCACGTGTGTGCATGTGGCTGTGTGTAAGGAAATGTGTCTGTGCGTGCTTAGGTGAGAATACGTGTACGTGGGTGCAAGCGGGTAGGTGAGTGCGTGTATGCGTGTGCATGTACGTGAGTGCACTGTGGGTGCCTGTGTTGTGTGTGAGAGTGTGTGAGTGAGTGAGTGCATGTGTGTGTAAGGGTCCACATGCATACCTCTTAAGGGTACCGTGTCTGTACGTGTGCACGTGAGAGTGAATGTATATATGTGAGTGCATGTGTGTGTGCGTGAGTGCATGTGTGCGTGTTGTGAGTGAATATGTGTGTATTGCATGTGTGAGTGAGTACATATGTGGGTGAATGTGTGTAAGTGAAATGTGTTTGAGTGTGTACGTGTGTGAGAATGCACATGAGCAGGAGTGAAGTGTGCGTGTGAGCGTGTGCACGCGTGTTCTCAGAGTGGTGTCCAGCGGCCCCCAGCAGGGCTGTGTGGTTGAGCCATGGTTGCTGCTGCTCGAGGAGGCTGAGTGTGAGAGTCCCAGGTGGGGGCGGGGACAGGGGCCCGCTGGGGGTGTCTGCCCAAGGGCACCCAGGCCGGGGCTGCTGACTGATGGCCGGTTCCTCCTGGCCCTTCGCTGCCTTCCTGGTCCTGGTCTCAGTGGTGGGCTCTGGCGTGCTGTTCGTGCCCGACTGACGTGTGATGGGCAGTTGCTGGGAGAGCAGTGTTTAGCCTGTAGTTGCGCTTGTTTGTTTGGTTGGGGGTCGCACTTGGTCGGGAGTTGCTCCTGGCAGTGCTCAGGGCACCTTACGGGGTGCTGGGGATCGAACCCAGTCGGCCGCGTGCAAAGCAGGTGCTCTTCCCGCGATGATACAGCTCTGGCCCCAACCTGTATCTGATACTTGAAGAAATGGTCAGAAAATTGATCGACTGCCTAACAAGGTTTTCATCTTTTCATTTTCATTTTTCCCGCACCTTAAAAAAATCCTTTAAAAGTTGTCTTACAGGTGTTTCTTGGCCACTCATGGGTGTGAGCAAGTTAGATGTTCTGTACCGGAAACTTCTCCTCACAAAGCTCTTCATCAGAGGATGGGGGCGGCCCGAGGACCTCAAGAGGTGAGCATTCTTCCTGATGCTTGCTCCAGAGTTGATACTTAAATGTTTTTGTGATAAATCCGTACTGCCAAAGTCATTGTTAAACTGTCTTCGGTGGGGCTGGAGCGATAGCACAGCGGGTAGGGCGTTTGCCTTGCACGCGGCCGACCCGGGTTCGATTCCCAGCATCCCATAGGGTCCCCCGAGCACCACCAGGAGTAATTTCTAAGTGCAGAGCCAAGAGGAACCCCTGAGCATCGCCGAGTGTGACCCAAAAAGCAAAAGAAAGAAAGAAAGAAAGAAAGAAACTGTCTTAGGTGAAATTGTTTCCTATTCTCTTTTAAAATCTTCCTCCTGAGTGTCAGTGCCCGTGGTCATCAATGCCTAGTTGTAAAGGAGTGTGAGTGTTTTGGAGGGGGCCACACCTGGTGGGCTCAGGGGAGCTCGCCGTCTAGCCTGCAGCCCCCCCAAGCCCTCAGGCAGTGCCCTGACTTTATTATTATAAGAATTGTCACGATGGAGACGTTACTGGGCCCACTGGAGCAAATTGATGAACGATGGGAGGACAGTGACAGTGATGATGATAATGGCGATTATTATTATTGTTATTGTTATTTTAGGTACCATGATTTTCAATATTGATAAGGCAGAATTTCATGCCAGAAATATCCCAGTTTTCTCTTTTTGGTGAGAGGCCGCACTTGGCAGTGCTCGGGGGTTCCTCCTGGCCGTGCCGTCGGGTCACTCGCAGTGGATGCCCGGCACCGTACGTGGACTGGCCCCAGGTCGGCCACGTGCAAGGCAGATGTCCTCCCTGCTCTCCGTCTCTCCAGCCGCAAGTCCAGTTTTCCTCACGTGGGTGATCATTCAGCCAGGTCCGCAGAGTCCGGCGTGCCACGTGCCTTCAAGCCTCTGATGCGCATGGAACCCGGCCCTCAGGAGGGACCCTGAGCACTGACGCATGACGCACCCTCAGCTGACGGGAGGCTGTCTTCTCACAATCACATTTTCTTTTTTTTTTTTTGCTTTCTTGGGTCACATTCGGCATTGAGCAGGGGTTCCTCCTGGCTCTGCGCTCAGGAATCACCCCTGGCGGTGCTCAGGGGACCCTACGGGATGCTGGGAATCGAACCCTGGTCGGCCGTGTACAAAGCAAACACCCCACCCGTTGTGCTACCGCTCCAGCCCCACAATCACGTTTTCTTGGCCACTTCACTGTGCAAAGTGAAGAGCGTGGACAAAACAGGACCGAGCCTCCACACCTTTCGTGGGAGCTGTGCTGGCCTTCATGCTGCCGCCCACTCTCGGACAGGGAAGGCGTCAGGTCCTTCCTGCCGTCCACTCTCGGTCCTTCCTGCCAGTTCTTCCCGCCTCCCCTGCAGTCTGCACACGGAGCTGGGGGAGATCTTCCATCTCCTGTTTAGTCATTTTCTAAACACTGTTATTTCTCTTATAGAATTTTTTTTTCTTTAATTTTGGGCCACACCTGGTGGTGCTCAAGGCTTACTCCTGGGTCCCAGGGTCACTCCTGGTGGGGCTCAGGGGGCCGTATGTGGTGCCGGGGATCGAGCCTGCATGGGCCACGTGCAAGGCCAGGGCGCCCCCCCGCACCCCTGGGCTCCCCACCAGCCCTCGCCTTCAGTGGGCTTTTTGGGTTTTATTTGTTTCTTCCTGAAAGTGGAAAAATGTCTAAAATTAAACTTGAACATAATGGGCGCAGCTTGCTAGTTTTCAGTCACTCTCTATGCTTGGGCATGATCGATATTTTTAGAGTCGTGCGTCGGTCATCTTTTCCCTTTCTGTCTCTCCCTCTCCCCTGACAGGCTCTTTGAATTCAGGAAGAAGATTGGAAATCGGGAAAGCGGCAAAAATCTGGTTTCCAGAGATTACCCGGTGTATATTGATAAGGTATCAGTGACGGCAGGCAGCGCAGACCTTCTGACCAGCAGAATGGGGCAACACAGGGTGTGAGTCTCCGGGAGGGCGAGAGCAGGAAGCAGAGAGAGACGAGCGTCTCGTGGCTCCTCCAGGGTGCCGAGGCAGGTGGGGTGGGATCTCACCTTGACACCATGTCCCTGGACCGTGATAATGTTTCTGTTTGCTTGGGGGCCACACCCAGTGGTGCTCAGGGCTGGCTCCAGGCTCTGTGCTTGGGGATCACTCCTGGCAGGGCTTGGGGACTATAGGGGGCGCCGGGGATCGAACCCGGGTCTGCTTCCTGTAAGGCAAGTGCCCTACATGCTGTACTGTCGCTCCGGCCCTCAGTGCTTTTGAGATGCTGTTTGTGTCCTCACGGGACGCTTATCATGGCTCTGCTCCCAGGCCTTCGGAAGGGCATAGTTAGTACTTCGAGGCTCACTTTGTGTCTCGGGTACCAGAGAGTGACGGTCAGGGCGGGGACAGTGTGCCTCAGTGGCAGGGTTTCCTCGCAGATCCCTAGAACACGGGGAAAAACATCATTCGGTATTTCATAAGAATTTTAAATAACATCAAGAAAACGTCATAGGATCCAGCTGAACCCTGACAACGGAAGGAGGAAATGATCACGGCGGAGAGAAGAAGGAAATACGTGTGAAGCGGGTTGTGTGTCCTTGCAGGCATTCTCCTGAGGAGTGTCTGGGCCGGTGGCGTGGGGGCGAAGGCTCTGTCTGGCCCGGGGCTGAGGCCGCGCCTGGCCAGTCTGTCCCTAGCAAAGTCCCTCTGCATCCTTCACGGTGCCCTGGCCTGAGAGACAGCGCAGGGCCTACAATGCGGGCTGGCACACGGCCAGCCTGGACCAGTCCCCGGCACACACTAGCCCCAGCAGGAGTGAGCCCTGAGCCTGCCAGGTGTAGCACAGACACACACGTGTGCACGCGCACACACACACACAAACACACACACACTGGGCGGTCTAGATTTCCACCTTCAGGTGTCATCAGAAGGGGGTGGGGTCTGAGGTCACCGTAGAAGATTCCGTATTGCCAAGGGTTTTGCTGCTGAGAACAGGATTTTGCACGCTGAACATCCCGGCCTTTACTCCTTCTCCGCCTTCTGGAGTCGGGCTGCATCTCCCCCGCGTCTGTTAGCGCTCCCCGTGGTCTGATTCTGTCTTCAGAGAGCTCGTGTCCGGGCCAGAGAGAGGGCCCAGATGACAGACTTCAGGACGTCCCTGCCAACCCCCTTTCCCTCTCCCCCTGCCCCGTGCAGAGGCCAGGGGGCCAGGCTCAGCACCACATGGCCCCCTGAACACTGCCAGTGTGGTCCGCAAACAAGTGAAAGGGAGAGGCGGGAGGGGCCTCCGTGGGCGAGAGCACAGAGGCCTGCCTGGTGGCGGCACGGGCTCGCACACTTGGACCCAGCAGGCCCCAGCCTCATCACAGGCCTCCCCCGGGAAAGGCTGGCGGGAGAAACGCCTCAGCAGTGGGGTCGCGCAGGTGCTCGGAGGCTCGGCCCTGCAGGGACAGGCCACAGTGCAGCCCTGAAAATGCCACTCCTGTGTCAGCCACGGGGACTATCGTCACGAGCTGCAGTGGTCATGCTTCCTGGCCCTGAACTCTTATGAGCACTGTGGTCTGAGTACTGGGTGGAGGGCACCCAGGGAGGGCTGTGAGCACTGTGGTCTGAGTACCGGGGGGGGCGCCCGGGACAGGCACACACGGTGCGGAGGGAGCCGGCAGCTGGGCTGTCTTCCAGGTCGAGGGGCGCTCGGACTGCCGGATCCTGGACGGCCACTTCGTCTCGCCCATGGCCCACTACGTGCCCGACATCCTGCCTGCGGAGTCCGTGATTGCCAGGTGAGACGCGGGTCTCCGGGCCTGGGCTCCGGCCCTTCCCCACCCCGGCTGCGGGTGCCGGGCCCTGACGGCCTCCCTCTGCCCCTGCGCGGGGAGGAGTGGCTCTGACTAGGACGGGGCAGCCGTCAGCCCGGGCTGGGGCACGGCCCACACACAGTGCCGGCTTCAGGGCGGCTCCCTCCGAAAGCAGACTGCGGGTGTCAGGGTGCTAAGACCCCCACAGAGGGACGGGGGGGGGTGAGAGGGGCACACCCACGTGAATAAGAGGGCTTGGACAGCGGGGGGAGGCTCCCCCGAGTCGGGTGGGTGGGGTCTGAGAGAGGAGAGCGTCTGTGGGCGGAGGTCAGGAGCGGGTCTGATGGTGAGGGCTCGGGCGGGCGGGCGGGCGGGCCTCTGCCGAGAGGAGTCCTGAGAGACGAGACGGGGGCCCAGGGTCCAGCAGGCACTCGCCCGGGCAGACTCGGGAGTGGACACGCCGTCCTGCAAGGGCCACCAGAACCCTGAGCGCCTGCCGGGGGGCCGCAGTGGCCCTCGCCCACCGGGACAGCAGCCCTCATGAGGAGAGAGGCCACAGCGGTGGATCGGGAGAGGGGGGAGGTGCTGCCAACAGGGGGAAGGGCGTCCTGGGGCGATCTGGTTCTCCCAGGGCTGGTCCCCGGACGGGGGCCTGCACTGAATCGTTGCTCCCGACGGCTGCACAGCACATGGGCAGTGTCCAAGGTCCCGGGAGTGGGGGTCCATTCTCCCAGCAGCATGGCCGTTGACCCTAGCTCAGGCCTGGCATCCCATCTGGTCCCCGACACCCCACCAGGAGTGATTCTGTGTGTGCAGAGCCAGGCGTGAGCCCGAGCACCGCCAGGTGTGCCCTCAGACAAAAAAGCATCAGTCGCTTCCTTCCGGTTTGGGGTTTCTGTCACGTGCCAGTGTTGCTTTGTCAAGGGGAAGGCGAGTAGCTGTAAGGAGGCAGCGCTGAGGGTGCCCAGGGAAGGAGGCCACCCGGAGCACGACCCTCAGGAGCGTGAGCCGGAGTCCCGGGTTCAGGGCCTCAACGTCCCAGCTGGGCGCCAGGGAGAGGCCCAGAGGCCCCGAGCACTCCCTGGGTGGCCGGGAGTGACCCCCCAAGCACGTCAGGGTGTGCCCCAAGACCCAAAATGCCTCTGGCACTGACACGGATAACGTGCCCCATGAGCCCTGTCGGCCTGGGCCCGTCTGTGGCCGTTTTCATAGCTTTTAATTCATGATCTGTGTTGAATTGCAAGTAGTTTTTTCCATGGTTTTCTACTTCATGCTTTATCTAATTTTTGTTTACTTGAAAGGAACAAGATACTTTACTTTTTTCTCTGCATTGTTGGTTACAAACCATTTGCTGCTTCTGGTAAGTGGTTTTTCTTCTTAAAGCTTTGTTTGCAATAAAAATGATGGCACAGGCGTGATAGCTAGTTATTTGTGTGCATGAGAAATCTTTCAAGGAGCGCTTCTAGTGACGTGGAAGTGTGGTCATTTGAGCACGTTGGGAAATGAAGCCCCTCTGCCAAGGTGTGGACCAGCAGAGCACAGTGGCCAGTCGGGGTCTGATGGAAAATCCCCCCCGTCCTCCCCTTCCCCAGGCAGTGCCGTAGTCTGTTTTCTCCTCTGCCGGTAGCTGCAGGCAGTGTCGTGAGTGCAGGACCAGGACTTTGGAATGAGACCGTGTGGGCTGAACTCTGGACCCAGCTTCAGAAAGCCGGAGTGAGGGCTCAAAGGCACCAGTGGGGCCGGGACACTGTTCCTTGGCAGATGCCCGTCCAGTCTGGGCGGGTCTGGGCCTGCCTCCAAACTGCAGACAGACAGACAGACAGACAGGCCTGGGTCTGCGCTGCGCTGACCCGCTTCTCCCGGCACCCGCCCTGCTCGCGTGACGAAGGAGAGGCGCCGTGGAGCCCCCAGCCCACTCTGCGCCCGGACGCCGTCCTCTTCCCGCGCCAGCAGTCACTCCCCTCCCGTCCCCGCCGACCTTGGGCAGTGCCCAGTGACTGTTGCCCGTGCACAAAGCTTCAGCAATAAATACTCAGGCTCAGCAATAAAGCTCAGTTCCCCCGACACTCGCACCCGAGCCCAGCTGGCGGTGGCCCGAACCAGAAGCGACACGGGCAGAAGTTAGGCAAGGGTCGTGTTTGTTTTCTGGTGAATATTTATTATTCCTGGGCGCCAGAGAGGCAGTACCACAGGCGGGCGCTGGCCTTGGTGTGGCTGGCTCTGGCTTCTTCCCCAGAGGCCCTTGAGCCCCGCCAGTTGTGGCCCGAGATGTAGACGCGCGAGCTCCCCTGGGAGTAGCAAACGGCCGCCCCGCGAGGCCCGGAGAGCCGCCCCTCAGGGCTCACCACAGGCCACATCCCAGCCCTCCCGGCCCCCAGGAGGGTCCTTCACATGCTGGGGGTGCCCGTGGGGTTTTGAAGAAGGGGTGGGGCGCGGGTCTGGGGGGGCCTGAAGCCCCCTGGGGCTCCGGCCAGAGGGGAGAGGGTGAGTGGGGCAGAGGGCAGCGTCACCTTCCAGCGGGATATTCTGGTTCTTGGCAGCGGGCATGTGCCACGGCCATGCCAGCCCCGGCTCCAGGGACTCCTCACGTCAGCCCTCCCTGAGGCAGGGACACAGCAAGGCTGCAGGGGGCGCGGGGGAGGGGCTCGCTGACGGCACCAGGGCAGGGCACGATCTTCCTGCAGGGAGAGAAACCTCTTTTCCTCGACGCGGTTCTGAACACGCATGTGCAGGGCAGGGAGCGTGCTAAGGGCTGGGGAGAGTTCAGGCCATGGGCTCTTTCCTGGGCCCCAGCTGGCCTCCGTTTGGCACCCGAGCACTGCCAGGGGTCACCCTGGAGCACCGCCTCCCCGATGAAAAGACATATTTCCGCTGTGAAAACCATTCAGAGAAGAACCTGGTGCTCATTTCATTGTCTTTTTTTTTCCCCCTTTATGTCAAGAAAAAAGATACTGGGCCGGAACGGTAATACAGAGGGAAGGAGGGTGTTTGCCTTGTAACGACCAGCCGGGGTTCGGTCCCCGGCATCCCATATGGCCCCCCTCAGCCCCTCCAGGAGTCAGTCACCCCCGAGCATCACCAGAGGTGGCCCAAAAAGCAAAACCAAAAGGGTATTTCTGCCCGCTCCGATACTCGGCTTTGGAGGAAGGTTGGCGTGCGCTTGCGT
Organism: Sorex palustris; assembly: GCA_028565675.1. NCBI lineage: Eukaryota > Metazoa > Chordata > Mammalia > Eulipotyphla > Soricidae > Sorex > Sorex palustris. Next base: position 4,633 of record JAOXYA010003584.1, on the reverse strand, counting down.
GGCTGTTGCTGCCCGTCACCTCCAGGGATGGACTCCTCCCCTTGGCCTTCCTGTGGGTGCTCAGGGTTTACTTCAGGCGCTTCACATCCAGCGGTGCCGGGAGTTGGGGAACGGGTTCGACCCAGAGCCATCCGCACGCACCATCGCGGGCTGGTGGGCTTCATTCCAGGGGGTGCTGAGTGCCTGCTGCAGTGCCGGGCACAAACACAGGTGCCCTCCCTGCCCCCAGACACGTGTTTGGACTCAGGGATGGCAGGATGGGGTGGCAGCCTGAAGCCTGGCACCGCTGCGTGGACACAGGCGGGCGTGGCGGCCTTGCGCCCAGCGTTAACCGGAGCCCGAAGCCAGTTCGCAGTACTTAACCCCACACATCGCTCGCCTGGGAGCTGGGTCCCCCGAGCACTGCAGTGGGAGCACAGAGCCCCAGCACGAGATCAAATCGAATAAATACGACTAACTTCACTGTTGGGTTCACCACGGTAATGCCAGCCTAAAAGTGACAGCGAAAGGTTCTGTTGTGCTGTCGCTCCATTGGCAATCCGAGAGAGTAGACGGGGCGGAGGAAGCTTGCCCCGCCCTCCTTCTCGCCCTGAGCCCAGCCTCAGGCCCTGTCATGCACCCCAAGTCGAGGGACTGAGGAAGGGGCCTGGGGTGCAGCTCTGCATGAGTGAGGCCCATGCCAGGCGGGGCAGGAAGGCTCCTGTGAGACTCAGCCGTGGTATCGCTGGCGCCACTAGACAGGAACGTGTTGGGGCCGGAGGTCCCAAGGGCCCTGACTGCGCCTGCAGGAGGCACCGCTGGGAGGGACCCCAGGCGCCCTGGGTGTGTCCCCAGAAACAGTCAGGGGGAGGTGTTGGTATTCAGTTGTCCCATTGCGGTACTGAGCTCAGTAAGGGAACAGCGATAAGGGCTGTGTGTGTTGCACCGTTCACAGAACGTTGTTGTGGGGGGCGTCTCCCAAGGGGACCCACAGTCCAGCCAGCAAGGGTGCTGCGTGAAAAGGGGTGCCTCGGACTGCTTCTGCATGGGCCCGGCCCTGGGCAGTCTGAGCACCCGCGGCGGGGAGGGGGCAGGCCCGCACGAAGGGCGAAGGCGTGTTCTAGAGCGTTCACGCATGTGCTTTGTCTGAAACAGGTTCCAGTTCATCGTGCCCAAGGAGTGGACCAGCCGGCACCGGCCTGTGTGCATCCACCTCGCGGGCACAGGAGACCATGTACGGACCCGTGGCGGGGGGGGGAGGGAGGGCGGGCGCGCCAGAGGCCCGGCCTGACCCTCCGTCCCCTCACAGCACTACTGGCGGCGGCGGACCCTGATGGCGCGGCCCATGATCCGGGAGGCCGGGATGGCGTCGCTGCTGCTCGAGAACCCCTACTATATCCTTGGGGGTGCAGGGTCCATTGGGAGAGGGCAGACAGACGAAGGGGGTCCCTGCAGCTGCTCTGCCCTGGCGTCTGCCAGGCCGGCATTTGCTCTGTAGGAAGCCCACGCGTTGGAAATGCTTTCTCATCAGCATTTGAGGTGTGAGCATTTTTGAGCGTTCTGTTTTGTTGGGACCCCCCCCCCACGGAGCTCAGGGCAGGCTTGCAGGACGAGGGGCGCGCATGCCAGGCCGGGGGCGGTTCTTTTGGGGGGCAGCGGGGGCACCCCCCGTGGTGCTCAGGCTTCACTCTGGTGGGGCTTAGGGGACCCTGTGGGTGCCAAGGATGGACCCCTGGTCTGCTGCGTGCAGGGCAGACACCCTCCCCCGTGCGCTGTGGCTCCGACCCCCTAGAACAGTTCTTAACTTAACCTTCAAGATGGTGAGAGACTGTCCTGTGAGAAGAGACGAGATGCTCAGGTATAAGGAACGTCCGACACGCCGGGCGGAGAGAGCGGAGAGGGAGCGGGGAGAGGTCGGGCAGCTGGGAACCGTAGCTCTTGGGGTGCCGGGCAATAGAGTCTCAGACCCGTCGATAGGTCTGTGTCGGGGGGGGGGGTGCAAGGCGCACGTAGTCACTGTACGACTTTCTCTTTGACCCGCGTCCTCACATGGCTGCAGGAAGCCCAGGGACCAGATGTGAGTACACGAACCGCCTTTCTGCTGCCTCAGCCTCATTTTCCCCAGGGAGAGTCGTGGGTAGTGGGGGCCGGAGCCATGACACAGCGGGGTGGGCGCTTGCCTTGCATGCGCCTAGCCCCAGTTCAGTCCCCGTCATCCCATACGGGCCCCTGAGCCCAGGAACGGTCGGTCCCTGAGCACAGAGCCCTGAGCCGCTGTCACTAGCGTGACACAAAAGCAAACGCAGGACACGGTCTCTGACTTGGCTGCCCGGGTGCGGTGGGGTCGTTGGGGGGTTCCGAGCTGCAGGTGCGGACAGAGGCTTTATTGGCTCCTTGCTTGGCGGCACTCGGCAGAGGAGGGGTGAGTGGGTGCGGGCCCCGTCTCCTTCCTGCCTGCTGGGGCCACGCCTGCCGTATCCAGTGCCCCACTGCGTGTTCAGTGCTCCTGCCCGCCGCTGCCCTGCTGGTGCTCTCCCTCCCCACCCTGGAGACCCCTCCCTTCCACTGGAAGGAATCAGGGTTTTCCCAGGAGCCATTTGGGGGTCGGGGGGAGCTGGGGTCTGAGCTGACTCTCGGGGCTGGTCTCTGGGTCGGGGCTGGTCTCTGGTCCACGCGGCTTGGGCCAGAGCCGTTCCCCCGGGGGCAGGGGTCACTCCTGAGCCCTGCCTAACCCCATCTCTCCCGAGGCAGAAGGTCCTGCCTGAGGAACGTGTCAGACCTGTTCGTGATGGGCGGCGCCCTGATCCTGGAGTCGGCGGCCCTGCTGCACTGGCTGGAGAGAGAGGGCTACGGGCCGCTGGGCATGACCGGCATCTCCATGGGCGGACACGTGAGCCTCCCGCGGGACTCCAGAACACGCCTCCTCCTCCCGGGGTCGGGGTAGGGCTAGCCCCACTGACGACAGAGACGGTCTCCGCAGTCAGATGGCAGAGGCCCTTAGAGGCTCCACAGTTGGACAGCAAAGGCCTTTAGAGACTCCCTAGTCAGATGGCAGTCAGAGACTCTTAGAGGCTCCACAGTCAGACATCAGAGGCCCATAGAAGCCCCACAGTTGGATGGCAGAGGCAGAGCCTCAGTGGCTGCAGGTAAAAGCTTCCAGAACTTAGAGCCACGGTTTCTCCTGTGTCCCTGAGCACGGTGCCCACACCGTGGTGAGCAAACGGAGTCCCTGCCCTGCGATGAGCAGCTGCTGCCCCAGCCTGGCCACTGCCTGCCTCTGCCCCTCCAAGACCTCCCCCGCCCCCAGGGCCACTCAGTCTTGCCAGCTGCGGACCTGTCCTTGTGCCTCTGCTGCCCGTGGGGGGCCCCAGTACTGACTCTTGTGCTGTCCCCCACAGATGGCGTCCCTGGCCGTGTCCAACTGGCCGAAGCCTATGCCACTGGTGCCATGTCTGTCCTGGTCCACGGCGTCAGCCGTCTTCACCACGGTAAGGCCCGGCGCTGGACTGAGAGGGGACAGCACCCGGGAGGCCACCGTTGGCCCCCAGCTGCCCGTGTGTACGCGAGAGGTCACAGCCAGAGTGGGCAGTGGCCCGACTCATCTGTCCCTTCGGGCGAGCTTATCCCGTTCTTGTTCTGGAGTCAGGAAGCGTGTGCAGGGCTCACTCACTCCTGGCAGGGCTTGGGGGTCCCTCCGGGTTCCCAGCCACATGCTGAGGAAGCGCCGTCACTGCCCTGTGCGTCATGAGGGCCGAGGGCAGCTCTTTGGCTGGCCGGCACATGACGGCTCTGTCTGTCCAGGGCGTCCTCAGCAAGGCCATCAACTGGCGGGAGCTGGAGAAGCAGTACTACACTCAGGCCGTGTACGAGGAGGAGATCACCCAGCTGCTGGAGTACTGCGGGGTGAGTGCTCGCAGCTGGGGGGCTGCCCGCTGCCCTCCCTCTGCCCTGCCCGCCCATTGCCTGCCCGGTGCCCACCCGCCGCCCTCCCTCTGTTCGGCTCTGGGCATCTCCACTGGCCCAAGAGAGCTCAGGGGTGAAGGCCTCTCCCTGTCGTCGAGGGCTGGGTCGGGTTTCAGGATCCGAGCAGGCTGCTCAGGACTCGGGACACTGCTGGTGGGCCAGGGTAGGGGGGGCCTGGGGGACGCCAGGCATGGAACGTGAGGCCAGCTCCCTCCCCGCTGTGTGTCTTGTGGGCCCTCTCGTGGCTCTGGGCCTCTCATTCACTCCTCGTCTCTGATGAGTAGAAGGCACTATCTGCATCCCGTTAGTCTTGGCTATATTTTCCCCAGCCAGCATTCTTTTGACGTTTTTTGCATTTGACGTTTTCTATATATTTTGGTTTGTTTGTCCTACTTTCTAGTCTTCCGTCTTAGTAGACGTCTTTGAAAGAATGTGTGTGTGTGTGTGTATATATATATGTATATATATATATGTATGTATGTATATATATATATATGAATTGCTATTTAAAAAAATGGTCTGCTTCTAGCCAGTGTAAACTTATCTATACCAATATCTTTCAACAGGAAAAAATACACAAAGCTTTCCTTTTCTTTCACTATAAAATTTCGCCACTTTCTGGCTACAGAGGTAGCTCAAAGGGGTGTGTATGTGACATCCATGCATGAAGACAGGGAATTCTACTCCAGGC
>JAOXYA010003564.1:0-14476 GCA_028565675.1 Sorex palustris | reverse complement strand
CCCTGGCGGTGCTCAGAGGACCATATGGGATGCTGGGAATCGAACCCGGGTTGGCCATGTGCAAGGCAAACACCCTAACAACACTGTGCTATTGGTCCAACCCCTGTTTATGTTTTCTTAAATTTGTTTCATCATTGTCTTATCGTTTTAAGTATTGGTCTTTCACTTCTCTGGTTAAATTTATTCCTAGGTGGGTTTTTAAATTTTTTTTATTCCTAGTTATTTTATTCTTTTTTGCATAATTGTAAATTGTTCTTTTTCTAATTTCCTGATACTTCATTATTAATGAACAGAAATGAAACTGATCTGGTTTATTTTTGTATTCTGAAACTTTACTGAATTTATTCATGACTTTGGTTTGGTTTGGGATTGGGGATCACACCAGCGGTGCTCAGGGCTCCCGGTTCTGTGCTCAGTGGTAACTCCTGGCAGAGCTTGTGGACCATATGGGGTGCCAGGGAATAAACCCATATTGACTGCAAGCAAGACAGGTCACCATCCACTGTACTATGGCTCCATCCTATGACTTTGGGTTTTGTTTTATTTTAGGGGAGTGATTGGGCCATGTTGGGATGTGCTTTGGCTCTGGGCTCAGAGGTCGCCCCAGTGGTGCTTGGGGGACCATCCGTAGTGCTGGGAATTGAATTTCCAGACACGTGTGCAAGCACCTTCCCTGCCTTACCCTCTTTCTGGCCCTCATTTATCAGTTCTCAAGATGTTTTTATGATTTTTGTGGTATGTGTGTGTGTGTGTGTGTGTGCGTGTGATCTTTAGAACTTTCTCCATATAAAATCACATCATCTTCACATAGAGTCATTTTATGTCTCCTTTTCTGATTAGGATTCCTCTCATTTCCTTTTCTTGTCTAATTGCTTTCGTTAAGACATCCCCAAACTCATGAAGTTAATTTTCTAATGTGGGTGGAGAGAGGCCAGAGGCAAATAAAATAATTGCAGATGAAATACAGGCTGCACATAAGAAGAGCTTTGAAAGTCGGTGCAATTCGCCAGCACACGCATTCGTCCAGTGCTAATGGCAGCCTGCCCGAGGCCTGTCCAGACCGGGTTTAAAGGAGCTGTGGTCAGAGCTGAGGGTCAGTCCTAATTTGAGCCACGGCCTTGAGGCGAGAGTCAAGTGGGGGCCTGACTAGGAAGAAGGGGGGGGCGGGCAGATGGTGAGAGGCGGGCAGGGGCAGTGTGGCAGCTATGTTGTCAGGAGCACAGACCAGTGCAGGCAGATGTGGGGGCAACTTCCTCCCACTCCTTATTTGCCTTAATGAACTCGGGTGCGGGAGCCGTGCCAGGGACAGCCGTGGAGACCCCAAAGCTTCTCAGCTTGGTGGTGACTTGTGTTTGTTTGCCAGACTCACGCCCCTGGGAAGCTCCAACCCCCAAGTGCCCCGTCCTTAGCCTGGGACGGCCAATGAGCACCCAGGGCCCAGGCCCCAGGAGCCTGCCCTTCCATGGAGCTCTTCTATGTGTGAGCTTTGCGTCCTGCCAGTCTGTCTGAGAGCTTCGATGGATGATCCCAGAAGAGAAGGGGCAAGTGTCAGACCCCCCCCACGCTCCAGAATGGTCACATGAGCAGCTACAAGCACCTGAGCATGGGAACTAGCCTAGGCATGAAGGTGCTACCGGGAGCCCCTGAACCCCGCCAGGAGGAAGCCCTGAGCACCGCCAAATGTGACCCAAAACTAAAACAATATATATATATATATTTTTTTTTAATTTATAAGATAGAATCTTTGAAAGAATCTGGAAAGCAGATATGATGTTCTCAGTGCAGGCGAGTGCCGGGCTCCAGACATAAGTATAAAAGGGATGTGTGTGCCTTGAGCTACTGGCCCGCCCACAGCTGCAGAAGGTGGAAGCCGCTGGCAGCTGCCTAGGCAGTAACACCAGCATTGGACACGTGTGTGTGGTGCGGGGGGGTTCGTGTGTGGGCACAGCTGAGGGGAGTTGGAGAAGGTGGCTCTAGGGGCAGAAGGAGGTAGCGGGAAGGGGAGCCCAGCCTGGGAGACTCTGCAGACCTGAGACAGCCAGCCCAGTGCAACCCCCGTTTCTTTTCCTGGGGGAGCGTGGAGGATTGCGGATGCCCTCACTGAGAGTTTGGTGGGTCAGGGGGACATAGGCTCCCTACAAATGTAGCTTCACTGACACAACACACACAGCCCTAGGGGACAGGATTTTCGGGTGACAGAGGGACTAATTATCAGGGGATGAGGAGGCAAGTGCACGGTTGAGTCCAAGCCCAGAGCAGGCGTCTCTAAATCACGGAACACCCTGGCATATGTCCCCTAGTAAGGGGACGACCAAGAGGGAGGGGGCACCCCCAGCCCCCGGCTCAGCTCCCGCACTGAAAAATTGGGGGGATGTGGCTGGAGCAATAGCACAGAGGGTAGGGCATTTGCCTTGCATGCGGCCGACCCGGGTTTGATTCCCAGCATTCTATATGGTCCCCCAAGCACCGCCAAGAGTGATTCCTGAGTGCAGAGCCAGGAGTAACCCTTGAGCATCGGCTGGGTACGACCCAAAAAGCAAAAAAGAAAAAAAAAGTTGGGGGGAGCCTCTGGGGTCACTGACATGAGATATCGGGGACAGGGAGCTGAAGAAGGGTCGGCTTTGCTCATGGCCAACAGCCTGGTTTAATCTGGGTCCTTTTGAGGTGAGGGAAAGTACCTGGGGATTTCTCTCAGGATCTGTCCCTGCAGGGAAAGGCTATTTTATTTTATTTTTTTTTTTTTTGCTTTTTGTGTCACACCCAGCAATGCATAGGGGTTATTGGTTACTCCTGGCTCTGCACTCAGGAATTACTCCTGCGGCGCTCAGGGGACCATATGGGATGCTGGAAATCAAACTCAGGTCGGCCGCGTGCAAGGCAAACGCCCTACCCGCTGTGCTATTGCTCCAGCCCCAGGGAAAGGCTATATTTATGCTCCAGGCTACACACCGTGGAGATTTCTGGGAATGGAGCAGTAGGCGGGTCCCATGAGGGCTTCGTGTCACTTTCCCCAAGAAGGTGCCGGAATCTCAGTCTCTCTGACGTGTGCAGCTCAGGCCTCCCCGTGAAAGGTCAGGTAAGGGACGCCCCGGGTTGAGAAAACAGGCAGCCAAGTGGCCCAAATGTGACAAGGGAAAGCCAACAGGATGACGTTCCCGTTCTTTTCTGGAATATTCAGTATACCTGTCACTTAGCCAATTCAGCAGCCTGTGAATGAGGGGAATCGGCAGTCTCCATTCCCCCCACACAGCAGGCCTGCAGGGATAGGAGGTATTGTTGGTGCATCTTTTCCAGTGTGAATTTTTAGTTTTTATTAATTTTTTGCTTTTTGAGTTACACCTGGTGATGCTCGTTAGTCCTGGTTCTGCACTCAGTAATCACTCCTAGAAATGCTCAGGGAACCCTATGGGATTCCGGGGATTGAATCTGGGTTGGCTGTGTGCAAGGCAAATGGCCTACTTGCTGTACTATCACTCCAGCCCATCAGTGTGAACTTTTAAAAACCTCTCCCTGGATGTCTCGTGGGATGCTGTGTTGAGCAGCGGGTATGGGTGAGAGGCAGGGGTCCTTTCCTTACAGCCTTCTTTGCTTCCAAGAATGAGACGCTGGTGGTCTCCAGCCCCCCACCCCCACCCCAAACCTGCCTGACAGTTGATTTTTTTAAGAACCCATCATAAAACAAGAAACATTTGACATATACAGACTCTTGATCTCTTGTGTAGAAAAACATTCCACTCAGGGGCCAGGTAGATAGTACAGTGGGTAGGGTGCTTGCTTTGTATACAGTCAGCCCAGGTTCAATCCCTAGTATCCTGTACGGTCCTCTGAGAACTGCCAGAAGCAACTCCTGAGTGCAGAGTCAGGAGTAACCCCTGAGCATTGCCGGGTGTTACCCCAAAACCAAGACAAACACACACATACACACACACTCACACACACTCTCACACACACTCACTCTCACACACATACTCTCTCACACACATACACACACACACACACACACTCTCACACACACACACACACACACACACTCACACACACATTCTCACACATACCACTTTCCACTTAGGCTTGGGTTAGGTAAACCTGAGATTGGCAGCAGACTTCCCCTTCCAAAGCAAACACTTGCATCGGAATTATTAATGCTAAGTGAGGAAACAGCCTTAGGGTTGGAGGGGGTGCAGAGGCAATATCTGACTTCCCAAGGAAAGCAGGAGTCACCACCGCCTGCAAAAACAAGGTAAGATGAAGATAATGATGCCCCCTAGAAGAAAGCCAGACTCGGCAAGTGCACGGGCCCTTGGTAATTTTCAGGGCACATGTGGGAAAGCCGTGATGGACAGGTGGGTAGGCAGCTGGGGGGCAGATTAGACAGCAAACAGATGAGACAATACGGATGAATGGGTCCCATCAGGGTCTCCCAAGGTGAGTGATAGCCCTCCCCAGGGAGAGCTGGAATCCTGAAGGGGGGAGGTGGCCAGGCATTGTGACTCCCCCAGGAAGCTCATCTGGGGGGATGGGTGGGTGCCACCGATGTGCCAACACACCACCTGGTGTTGGATACAAGAGCCAGTGCAGCAGCCAAGGTCTGAGGGCACAGTAATGGTGGGGGGAGTCCCCAGGCTGCCAGTCTCCCAGTGCTGCTGGGCTCAAGCTTCCAGGGTCAAAGGCCTCATACTTATAGTCAGGCCAGGACAGTCACTTGGAGCAGGACCAACCCGAGGCCCCCACTACAGAGAGTGCTGGGGGCGTCGGGTGCCCTGTCTTCTAGGCTTTATCCTTCCTAAAACCATTCCACTCCATAGCCAGTGGAGGCAGCGGCTAAGGGGACAGCAGGGCCTGGGGCCTTCCCTCTGGCTCCAAACCAGCAATGCAGCTTGGTGGGGCACATCCAAGGCCAGGCTGACTCAAGTTGCCTGCAGGGTGTTGAGTAAGGGGACCCCGAGATGGGGAGGAACCCATCCCAACTGGGCAGTTGAGGGGACTGGAGCTCGTGCCCCCACCAGCACCCCACCCCGAGCTCCTGAAAAATCTGAATTTTTTTCCCAGCCCCAACCTGGAAATCTTGGAACTCCCTTGTCCCCCCAAAAAGCACATGGGCTTGCTGGTGTGGCTGAAACGCTGCCGTATTTATTGGAGAGCTGGGGCAGAGGCATCTGTGCCCAGCGTCCCTGTCTTGGTAGCTGGGCTCCTGCTCGGGCAAGAGAAGAGCTGTCGGGAGCAGCAGCTAGCACGTGTGCTGGTGAGTGGGTCAGAGGAAGAACGGCCAAGGGAGTGGGGGCAGAAGCCTGAGGGGAAGTGCCCTCCAGAGTCTTCATTCTGGCCCTCTAGGCAGAACTTATGTGTACCAGGACCAGGCTTTGTGGCACTGAAATGTGACACCCGCTGCCATTGGCCGACAGGAGGGAGGCTCTCGGGGACCACATGGAGGAGGTCTGCAGGCACATATTGGGCTTTGGTTGTGTGGAGCAGTGGAAGGAGAGTGTCCAGTCTCCGGGGTGGGAAGCGTTTGCATAACGCAGCAGAGACAGGAATGTCTGGATGGGGAGGAAGTCAGGTCCCTGAGCCAGCAGGCAAAGAGGAGCTGTCTTTGCAGAGGACCCAGCATCTCGGGCCAGTGGCTCCAGGATTCGGAAAGGCAGGAAGCCAGCAGTGAGCTGACAATGGTCCAGGCCTGGTGTGATGACACAGCGCCAGGTCCAGCTCACACTTCAGCCTCGGGGAGCAGGGAGAGGCGTCTAGTCCAATGGCCTGTGCCCACAGCAGAGAGGGAGCCACTGTCCACCTCTGCCTCTGCCTTGGGGAAAGGCTGGCAGGGGAAGCGATGTTCCCGGGGCTTATTAATAGGCATCGGGGGCTGTCTGGCCAAGCCACCATCCTCCTGGCGACGTGGGGTGAAGCTGGGGCCAGGAGTTCGGGACTTGCTGGAGATCACCAGTGGCTGTGCTGAAGCAGGAAGGACACTACCATCCGTCCTTGACTGGGAAGCTGCGCCCCCCTGAAGTCTTCCCCATCAGGGCCCTCCCGGGGTCGGGGGCAGCGGCCGGCCAGCATCCCCCGGAGAGCCCGCCATGCCTAGCCCCGCAGGTAGGGGGCGCGCGCGGCCTCCAGCTTCTCCCGCAGCTTCTGGCTCAGCAGCGCCGCGTGGCGGCCGTGCTTGCGGGCCCGGCGCAGCGCGCGTTTCACCCTGTGCACACGCTCGCGCAGCTGACGGTTGCGCTCCTCCAGCTCGGCCACCTGGCGCTGCAGCGTCCTCACGTGCTCCTCCTCGTCCAGCAGGGCCTTCTGCACCGACGCGCACAGGAGCTGGGGACACCAAAGCAGCGGGCTGAGTCCCCGCTCGCCTCCCCAGTAGCCCACCCTTCCCTTCCTGGGCTCCCTTGGGTGTCGGAACTTTAACAAGAGTCTAAAGTCTTGTTTCTCCTTGCCAATGGACATGACACTGTGGGTCAGTGGTCAGAACAGCCCACCACCACCACCACCACCACCACCACACACTGGAAAAAATGCAGCATGAGCAGGAGGAGTTTGTAGGACAGTCATAGGAAAGGCAGCTTAGCCCCATATGATGAGCCTTAGAGAACCAAATTGCTTTCACTCATCACGTGGCAGAATCAGGATTTGGGGGCTGGGGGATATAACTTCTCTAGAGCATGGTGAACTTCATGGAAATAAAAGTGTGTCTGTGATCTCCTGGGACTTCGATGTCGGACCACGCACATGCAAGCTCCTTACCCCATCCTCTCTCTCACTCCCACTAGAACATACACACATACACACCACACACACACTCAAGTATGTACAACATGCATGCACACATGCACGCACGCTCCTCAGCCCGTTCCCTCTCCCGCTCCCAGGCTGTGGGTCTTTGGGGAGGAGAGCCTTCACAAGAAACACGGAAGGCCGCTGGGCCAGGCAGCATGTCACAGGGGCCTCCCGGGACACCAAGCTCTGACCTCAGCCTGGGGGAGCGCAAAGGTATGTGCTGACCAGGCTCATTCCCCCCCTGCCCCATCCCCCCCCAACCCTCCTCGTCCCCTCTCCCCACACACACACTGATGGCCAGAGGGGCCCTGGAGCTCTGCGTGGGAGCCCCTGTTTTCATTTAAAAATGTAAATAGCAGGAGAAGACAGCTCATGTGTCCTCACACCCTGAGGGATGCCGGTCCGGCTCCAAGCAAGGAGCTTTCACTGCAAGCTGCGGGCCCAGGCTTCAGGGGGCCTCCAACCCCCCTCCTTACAACATCACCTGCCCGAGACACCCAGGAACAGGTGACGGACTCAGCCCGAGCGCTCAACAGCTCTCAGGGCAGCACCACAGTCCAGAGCAAGGCGGCGGGGAGAGGGGTGCCCTCAGCACCCCCCTGCAGCTCAGTGAATGAAAACCAGATTCTGCTCTCATCCCTGTGGCCCTTTGATGCATAAGCTTTCTCCATCCATGGCCCTCCTCTGTCCCCGAGCGGTGTCTTTGCTGATGCCAACCTAGGGCTGGCAGCTGGCCCACCTGCATCCCAGCACAGCCCCCAACACAGGGCTGGGCCTTCCCTCGTGTCAGACACCCAGGCCCGTGTCACCTACTTCTCAGCGCAGGGTTCGGGGGTGAGAGGTGCATGCACACAGAGGGGGTCCAGCCCCCCTCTCTTTCTGCCCCTCCCCCAGGGGTGCCTTGCCCTTGTCTCTCTGAGAGGCATGCAGGGGTTGGAACACGTATACAACAGGTTGGCTGCTGACTTTGCATGTGTCCAGGTCAGTTGGGGTCCTCCGAGCCCTCCAGGAGTGATCCCCGAGTCAGGAGTGAGCCCCAAGCACCGCCAGAGTGCCCCCACCTCATATACAAACAGGCGTGGAGTTTACAAAGCCTGCGGCACCCCCCGAGCAGGCAATGCTGTGTGCACCCCGCCCACATGTCCCCCTCACCTCTCTGGGAATACTTTGGGGGCCATGTAACTTGGTGCCCCAGCTCAGCTCAGGGGGCCCTGGTAGTCACATGAATCCCTGGAGGCCTTGACTGGTCCAGCAGCTTCAGGGAGTTAAGGCCCCATCTTAGATAACAGCCAACTTACAGTAGAAATGACATCTGCGCACCTGTATGTTCATTGCAGCACTATGGAAACATCCTGAGTGCCCGAGAACAGATAACTGGTTAAAGAAACTTTGGTATATCTACACAATGGAATACTATGCAGCTGTTAGGAAAGAGAGTATCATGCTAAGTGAAATGAGTCAGAAAGAGAGAGACAGACATAGAAATATGAGACCTAAGGACAGTAGAGAGAAGGGTCAGGAGGATCACTCCATGGTTTGGAAGTCAATCTCATGTGCTGGGGGAAAAGGCAGCTGGGATGGAGAAGAGACCACTAAGTGAATGATGGTTAGAGGGCTCGCTCGGGATGGGAGATGCGTGCTGAAAGTAGGCTATGAGCCAAATATGATGGCCACTGAGTATCTGTATTACAAATCCAGAAGGAGAGAGAGAGTAAGAGGGAATGTGCCTGCCACAGAGGCAGGGGGTGGGAAGGGGTAGGGTGGGGGAAGGGTACTGGGACCAATGGTGGTGGAGAATGGGCACTGGTAGAGGGACCGGTACTCAAACATTGTTTGACTGAAATGCAATTATGAAAGTTTGTATGTCTGTAACTGTATCTCATGGGGATTCGTTACAATTTAAAAAAAAAAAAAGATAACTGCCAACTGCTCCGGCAACCAGCTCTGCTCCAAGCAGCCGGATCCAGGCTACACAGCCTTCGGGCTTGGGGTTTGGGGCACCCTTCCTGGCCCCCCGAGGGCTTCCGTCCTGCCCTATAACTCTGCCATGCGGGTGGCCCTGGATGCCAGGATCTCAGGGTCGGAGACTGTGGAGACCCGGAAGCCGGAATGAGCTCGTGAAACACTCCTGGGAAGCTTCCAGAAACCCTCGCATCCTCACAAGGTGAAGGCCACTCCCAGGGGGAGTCATGGGTGCCTCCACAGCCCCCAACACCTTCTCCTTCCCGCACAGTCCCGTGGGCCAGTGGGCCCGACACAGCACCCTGCAGAGCGGCACTGACCCTGGCTAGTGCTGTTCCCCAGGCCACCCTGCCCACCCTCACAGCGCCATCTTCCCCACATCCCCACCATCCCCTGGCATGAGCCAGTCCAGGGGCCTCTGGACCTGTCGGTCGCTTCCTCTGACCCTTCCACGGGGTCAGAGGGCAGCATACCCCCAGGTCCAGACCAGTGGGGACACAGGAACCCTCTCTTGGGGCTGTGTGTGTGTCTGTGTGTCTGTGAGAGAGAGAGAGAGAGAGAAACTCAGGGTGTGTCTGATTATCCCTGTGGGCATCAGAAAGAGAAATAATACCCATCACTTGATGTTCTGAAAACAAGTATTTTGAGATTTAGTAGCAGAGGAAGACACACGCCCCTAAAGTCAGCCGACAGGCAGCATGTTTGCCAGCTCACTTTCCCATCTCCACCCAGAAAAGGAATTAAAAAAAAAAAAACTAAAAAAATTCAAATCGTTTTATTATGGAAATTTCCAAACGCATATAAAAGAATTTTTCTAGACAAGCCCCCAGAGACCCACCTCCACCCATGGCACCCCTGGCTCAATTCACCCACAGGCATGCACACCCCAGTTTCTTCTGGGGGGACCACAGCAGGCAGTGCTCCAGGCTCAATCCTGGCTCTACACTCAGGAATTACTCCTGGCGGTGCTCAGGGACTTTAGGGACATTGAGGATATTGTCCAGGTAGGCCTGTAAAAGGCGAGTGCCCTGCCCACTATCACCCTCCAAGTCTTTTTGCTTGGGGTATTCACCTGTGATGCTCAGGGCTTATTTTAATTCTGCGCTCAGGAATCACCTTTGACAGTGCTTGGGAGACCATATGGAATGCTGGGGATTGAATCCGCGGTATTATTGCTCTGGCCCCAGAACCCAGTTTCTTTAGGGGACCTTAAAGAAAGTGCCAGATGCCAGATCTTCCAGCCCCTCCTCCCACAGGCCTCTCCAGCAGTGAGGAGCTGTGTGAAAGCACCCCCCCACACACACCTCCTGCCGCCCCCACCCCAATCACACTCAGAGTTACTGCGATTCCTGGAGATTAGCAAACCTCCTACACCTTCATGTCTTTTTGAATCTGGTTCATTTGAATCATGATCCAAATAAAACTGTCCTGCGTGCACTGGCTATAGCTCTCTCTCTCTCCCTCTCTCCCTCTCTTTCTCTCTGAGAGAACAGCTGATTTAAACTACAAACTGATTAAAAAAAAAAAAGTTCCTTCCCCCATCCCCAGTTAGCAGAAAACTCTTTTCGGAAGAGGATCATTTCCACCAGGCAAATAAAGTGAATTCACCAATTGTTCCAAACCCACCAAGAGCTGATTTCCCCAGGCCCCAGGAATCTCCTGCATTTGAATTCGAATCCTGGGGGAAAGAGCGGGTTTTTCTTATTCAATTTCAAGTGAAATCTCCTCTGCATTTCAGAGAGCACAAACAAGGCAAGTCACTTCTATCAATCTCCAACTCCAGAGGCGGGGAAAATACCTCAAACAGAAGCAAGACTTGGGTGATGGTTCCCCCCCACCCCCACCCAGGGCCTGAAGGTGAGAAACAAATGCCCAGGGAGAAGGAACTCCAGTTTCTGGACCCCTGAGGCCTGCTGGGGCTGGGGGGGAGACCTCGGGAATCCAGGTGACCACACCCCAGGCCCCTGTACGCCCTGACAGCTCTGAGGCACGGCCAGGGGGCAGCCAAAAGTGACGTGGGGGAGGGGCTCATGACTCCCGTGCATGAGCTCGTGACTCGCAGTGCATGAGCCCTCCTGGGGGGTCACACCGCTCGCCCACAACACCCAGAAGTCCCTGTTGGTTATCGCGGAAAGACCTTGACTTGGAAGGACTATCGTCAGAAAGTGGCAGCAGAGCCAGGCAGCCCAGAGCGACACACGGACAGAGGGACAAGCCGGGTCCAGAGGCCTCTGCTCAGTCCAGCTGATGCCCCCTCCAGGGTCTCACCAGCCCCAGCCCTGCAGCCCTCCCTCAGCAGACGGTGCTGGCAGCTAAATGGGAAGCCAGGAAGTGGCCCAAAACTGACCATGCTTCCAGGTGGAGTAACTCAGCTGACGGCTGGACCACTTACTTCTCTTGGGGGGCTCCCAGACAGTGGGGAGCTGAGCTGGGGCCCTTCTTTGGGATGCCCTACAGGGCGCTGAGGCCAGGGTGCTGCCTGAGCGCGGGGCGGGACAGTGGGGCGGCACCAATGCAGTGCCAGTCTGTGTGAAGCAAAACCTTGACCCCGGTTTCTCTCTAGCCAAACAGTGTGTCCCCAGCCTGCCTGCATCACCAGGTGGGCCATGGTCCCCCCCAGACAGGTCTGCCCAGGGAGCCCTCCAGGGGTGCTGATGCAGAACTGGTGAGAGGGAAGTGCTAGGGGGTGAGGAGAGGTGCCCCCTGTGGGGGAGTGACCCCATCAGCTCCCCTGGGAGCCTGAGGCCCTGGGGGGGGGAGGGGTTGGAGTGCAGTACCACACACCCAGCACACCCAGGCCGAGCCTGCTCTGCCCCTCCTTCCTTGCCAGAACTTCTCTACCCTCTTCAACTCCATGCTCCTGGCAATCACGGGGACTCCCCCTGACTCTGCTCCGGCACACTCATGCTTCCCAAGGCAATCCCACACGAGGGAACTGCAAGCAACCTGGACTTTTTTTTTTTAATTAATCACAGTAAGATACGCAGTTAGTGATTGTTCCTGATTGGGTTTTGGTCATATAATGTTCCAACACTCAACCTTTCACCAGTGCACATTTCCCTCCACCAAAGTTCATTGACTTCCTTTTTTTTTTTCTTTTTTGGGTCACACCTGGCGATGCACAGGGGTTACTCCTGGCTCTGCACTCAGGACTTACCCCTGGCAGTGCTCAGGGGACCATATGGGATGCTGGGAATCGAACCCCGTTCGGCCGCATGCAAGGCAAATGCCCTACCCACTGTGCTATTGTCCCAGCCCAAAAGTTCACTGACTTCTGAAGCTCTTGTTTTGTCTATGGTATCAGGGATCCAAGCCAGGCCTGACTCATGCAAGGCAGGGGGTTCTAACGGCTGTGTTTCACCTGCAGTCCGAAGCGGCTGCTTTAGGCGGAAAACGGGACTAACAGTGCCAAGTCCAGTGGGGCTGTGGGGATTGGATGTCAAACATGGAGACATATGTGGAAAGTCTGAGAACTAAAACGCAATACAGAAGCAAGACAAGTAATCAGAGTGTGAAGGAATCAGCCTGTTTTGCAGGTACAAAAAAAGGGGATGGAGGGGGGGTGGGGTGTGTCAGAGGAAAAAGCCAGAAAAGTGCAGGAGGTGCTGTTTATGGGGCTGGAGTGATAGCACATTGGATAGCGCATCTATCTATCTTATACACACACCTGAACCACCTAGGCTCAATACCCGGCATCCCATATGACCTCCCTAGCAACGCCAGGGTGCAGAACCAGAAGTAACCCCTGAGCATCGCCAGGTCTGGCCCAAAGCAAACAAAAAAATTCTGCTTTACATCTGGTCACTGGGTCCTTTGGGACTGAAGCCAGGGCCTGATTCACTTTATCCTAAGGACATCCCGGCCCTGAGGGCTTTGTGATGAGTAGCCAAGAGGTGAGTATGTGAAAGAGGTCAGCCAATAATATCAGAACGGGAAAGAAATGATTTGAGGTTATGTTGCATTTTCAAATAAAAATTACTTTCCGCCTATGTATTAGATTATAATGGCAGGTACTAACCTGGGAGCAATTTATGACAATTTTCTTCATCTTCCATCATGCACATGTGGAATAAAAGGCTCGTGCTGTTAGGCAGGCCCTCAGCCTCATCACCCCCAAGGGACAGGACTGTAATCACCTGAAATGGGGCTGTGATCGTTGGAAAGAGAGCTGCCCAGAGGGATGGGAAGGGTCTCCGCAGAATGGCCCCACCATCTCTGTTTCTCTCCTTGCAGTGACCCCTCTCAGAGCTCAGGGGACAGACACACTCTCTGGGCCTGTCAGAGCACGGCAGGCCCAGGCAGGTATGACTGGAAGGGAAGGCATGACCTCACTTCTGCTGACAGAAACTGTGGCAAATGGAAAGGTGTCTTGCTCCTGTGGCCGGAAGGAGCCTTTGCTTCCATCTATGAGCTCTTTCTGTGTGGCTGCGAAGTGTGTTGTTTGACAGCAGGGGGGCAGGCGGTCATTTCTGTACACATGGGACTGCCTGAGAGTCATCCTGTGCAGATGAGCACTGCTGGGGTGCTGCTGGGTTCAGGAGGGGGCCTGGAACCCTCAGGTCAAGGCCGACCTTGGGTGTGTGTGTGCGCGCGCGTGCACACACACACACACACTTTTTAAGGGCAGACAGTCCCTACACACACACCTCCCAACCTTCTCCCAGAAGGGATTTCTCCAGCCTTCCAGAAACCTCTCCCTAGGGGCCTGATGACCCAGGACGCCCATCGGTACAAGCAATCAGGCTTGTCCAAACCACACACCAACCCCCTCCAGCCCCAGAAGCAGGACAAATACAGGAGCATCGGCCCAGGCCAGGCCGCCCTGCCCTGGGCACTGTTTGCCTCCAAGGACAGAGGGAAATGCTGCGGGTGAAGCTGGGTCTGAGAGCACAACACCCACTCAGCAGCACGCAGGTTCTCGCTCAGAGCAAACAGCGCGAAATGTCCTAACATCTTGGGCTGGTGGAACCTGGAAAAAATGTGCCCTTGACTGTCATTTTGCCTTGGGTTTCTGGCTACGTGTCCCGTGAACCATCAGAGCACACAGTTCTCAAGTTCCTGCCTGCCTCTCAAGCAACAGAAACCTGGAGAGCCCAGGAACCACACCCCACCCTCCCCGACACACACCTCCCCCCACAGAGCCCCGAGCACAAGCTCAGAGTCTGAAGCGGGGAAACGGTCCTGTCCAGATCACTGACTCGGAGGTGACACAGCTCCATCCTGTCGCCTCTGAAGGAGGGAAGGTGACTTCTCTCCCGCCACATCTGACCCCAGCGATGGTCCATTGGGCAGCCCAGGCACATGGGGTCCCCAGGAAAGGAAGCGTGCTGTGAGCACACGCATGTTTCCCTGGTAATAGAAGAAGGAGCCCCCATGCCTGCATATGTACATAGCTGTTTGGGTCAGGTGAGGCCAACAGGGGAAACAAGCCATCCCAGATAGCAACCAACACGGGGACAAATCACAGTGTCCACAGTGTCGAGCCCTGGGCATGGCGGCAAGCACCCAGGAGCTCACCCCAGGGCTGTGAGCCTGGAGGCCATGCCCCCAAGCACTGTGTGTTCACACGTGTGGCCGGCTGGGTATCCCATAGGGTTCCCCAAGCACCGCCAGGAGTGCAGAACCATGAGTAACCACTGAGCATCACCAGATAGGACACAAAAGGTGAGAGAAAGAAAGAAAGAAAGAAAGAAAGAAAGAAAGAAAGAAAGAAAGAAAGAAAGAAAGAAAGAAAGAAGGAAAGAAA